>JAQGAO010001290.1:0-25372 GCA_034697705.1 Ommatoiulus sabulosus
ACAGCACCAGAGCGTCGTTACAGGCCTTTCAATAGTTCCTTAAAAATCCGCAAGAGGATCTGATTAGCAAAAGGGTCCATTGCTTGTTTTGAAAAAAATGTTGGAATAAAATAACATATTTGTGTTATATTACCACTGTCACCATTAGTAACCATGCACTCTCCAAGTTCGACCTTCGGCGTTTCACTTTTCGCTTTTGAACTTACGATTTTAACTCCTCAAAGGCTCACACTGAAGTTACCACATAACACGAGAACAAAGCACGAACAAAAAAACAAAAAAAAAACGAATAAAAGTAATCAAAAAATGAACAAGAAATTGTACAATTAGTCTTGTGACGAGGCTTTGTTCATATCTGGCCACATCGCCATTCTGCTATACAATTTGTGTGGAAATCTTTTTTTTTTTTAAATAGTAATTTTTAAACGTTCACTGAAAAGCTTTTTAAATAAAATGTTCATTTAAATATAGACGATCAATGTGCGCACCTCTGGATTCCTTTCATATGATTATACGTTTTACTTCGAAACGTCAATGCATATACTGTACATGCATGTATACCCTGTTATCAATTTAAAGTGCCTTTTTCCAGTTTAAATGTCAAGGTTGTTTCTGTACCGTTCGCAGTCAACAATATTATCGGGAAAACTATTTTCTTAATGGAATAACAACTAACAATCAACAGGGCAATGATCCGAAATACAGAATATTTTTAGCTGCCAATTGAGCCACACGCAACATGTTTCAGCGTCAGAGACATACACTGCAAACTGAATCTAGCGCATGCATTAACTTAATAAGATAATTGATCTGTTGTTTTCCAGCAAAAGCCTTCATTTCTTGACATATTTTGTCGAATTTTTCATTCGTCTGTCGGAGTAGTTTTAGCAAGCAGCAATTACGTAAATTCTGTATTCACATTCCATGGACAAACAAAAAGCAATATGAAAAAACAAAAAACCATATAAATAAGCAAAGTAATTTAGGATAACTTAACAATTTGGCGCCATATTTGGGCGACTAATGTAATGTATTATATTACTAGATTTGAAAATCCAGTTAATGATCGCTTTTATAAATATTATGTTCACGCTTGTATGATTTTAATAAGTATTTTTTTCACAAATTAATATTTGCAAGCTGTGTTTCGGTAATGTTTATTTTATGTATCCTCCAATTAACTGCAAGTGGCTTGTCAATGTATTAATTTTTTTTCAAATAGGTTAATTACTGCTAAACTATATTTTAGGAGTTTTTCTGAAATTTGCGAAAAAGTGCCAGTTTCGTTACACACCCAGATTTAACTTCTGAAACAGTATGCGCACGTACAGTTCCATGAAATTATATTTTAAGAAAATGTTTACAGTTAATTAAATTTCGATACAAAAAGGCTCAAAAAATGGTGCTCGAAAAGTCAACAGCGCTCAATGTCTCGACAGTTGCCATGGCTTTCTCGGTACAAGCTTTACTTTAGATTAATGCGGCATAAAGTATTTGATCAACAACCGAATTAATCAGACTAAAAACAGCAAAGAAAACACACGCGAGCAATAAAAGTAGAAAACAGTTAACATTCTGCATACATTTGAAATTCGCGATGGTTGCCATTATCAAGCGATATCAAAGACATCCGAATTCGGTGGACAATTTCGAGATCGTGGGCTTGAGTGCTTTGATCAAGCTCTTCAAAATATATGGGCTAAGGCTAGACGTTGCTCCAGGCAGTGATAAGCCACGAAGAAATGCTTTGCTTTTGATTCTGTACGGACTTTTTTATGGGGTCACTTTCATCTTGAGTGTCAGATTCATTGTCACCCTGGTCTCTGACGACGTGCTCCGTTCGAATTTCACCATAGTCGGCTACGCTGTCAGTATGGGAGGATACGAACTGAAAACTCTTTTTTGCTTCTTGCACCCATGTTTCTATTTCTCCAGGTACATACAGTTCTTGGGAGATCTGGCGTTCACCCTGCGCCGGATCCATGATCTGGACCCTGGCCAAAAAGCTAGAACCAAACAACTGACAAGGACGATGATCGGCATGACCATTTTAGATGTCATCCTTTTCACGCTGATGAACCTGATAGTTTCAGACGGCTCGTTGTCAGATCTAACTCCAATTGTCGAAAATAGGCAGTTAAATTCCATTTTGGAAAAATGCATCGCTATACTTGGCTCTTTCGTTTATGCCACTCTTTGTTCCTTTACCCTATTTTATCCATTCTTTTGCTTGCTAATATGCAAACTGTTGATCGTCTGCTTCGACTTTTACGTTCCGTATGATGACAGCCATGAAACCTTAACCGAACCTAGCTTCAAGCCACATCCAATGTCTCAAGACGTTTGGGGAAGAAACATTTCTTTAGCCGATAGGCAAAAAGAACACAGAAATATGTGTATTTTGGTCAGGCAAGCGAATGACATTTTCTGCGGGTATCTTCTCATTTCAATCGTTGAGGAGATGGCCCTAGCCATCGTACTTTGCCTGGAGAACACAGATGTGCAATACTTCGGCAGTGTCATAATGGTCATGGTCGCCAGATACGCTTTCACCTTTTGGAAAATCGGCCATTTCATCTTGAAAGGCATTTGCTTTTCTGCGGTCAACGAAAAGGTATACCACAAAAAGGCTAAAGCCTGTTTTTAGTAAATTAAGGTTCAAAATACGTTTTTCAAAATTAGTTTAGGATTTTATTGGCATTAAAGTGAAGCTTGTTTTCATTGACAATATCATCCGATTGTAAAGAAAAAAAAAAGAATTAAGTTGTGGGTATAACAATGATTTTTTAAAGAACTGCTTACTTAAAGAAGTTGCTTTCTAAAATTGATAATATGGATACTGTTATTCAAATGACGGATTTCCCATTCCTGAAAATATTCCTGACTTTATACATGACTTTTTCTCAAGATTCATTTGTTGTTGTTGAAGAAGTTGTTTTATTTATAATGCTGGCTCAGTTCTTAAAAGAATTAAATAAAATGTTGCATTTTTGTACGACTTCAGGTTAAAACCTCACTGATGATACCTTCACATTCTGAAAGCGAGGCCATGTACAATTCGAAGGTATTTTATTATTATACATTTATTTTGACTAGTGCAATATTATTTTATTATTAATATGAGTGCAATTCCTTTTTAGGAGCATGTCCAATACTTGTTATACCTAAAGCAGCAAACTATGAGACCCACATCAATCACCTACGGCGGACTGTTCCCAGTCCACCTTAATTTTATTTTCACAGTAAGATAAATGATGTTCAAAAACGCATTGGTTGTGTGAAAGAATACTCTTGCTTAATTTGTGTTTTTTTGCAGATTATTAGCACTGCCATAACGTACATGCTCGTGATTAACGACCTTCCCAAATGAGCCACATGACAGCCAGATTTTCATGGAATCAACAGTTGGCAATGATAATTTAAGAGCAATTTATTTTTAATATTAAACGTTTCAGTTTTCAATTAAAAGATATATTTATGCATATTATTTCGAATGTAAATTATAAAAATCTGAATTACGATTGAACACGAATATGTATTTTAAAAACAGTTATTTTCAAACTGTTGACGCTGGAGTTTACGTCGTTATAATTTTTTGAAAAATAAGATTTATAAGACAGAGAGTGGATCGTAGTGAAAATTGATGATTCAGTAAGACTGGGATAGTTTTTTTGACTTCATAGATACTATGCTATAGTTTTTATTACTTCTAAGAACTTCTGAATTATGCCCAGAGTTGTCAACGTGATATTCAAGCTGTATATAAAAAATATTTAGAAATAAAATTAAGTCTAATGTTGTTTTCGTTGTCTTTCTTGTTCATATAAATTACTTCGCTTTTTGCTATAGCTCGTAAAAAACATATGACTTAACATATGAGCAAAAGACTTATGCTTTTGCATTTTTTTCTCTGACTAGCACAACTTCACCACACACTTCATTAAATTAACATGAATGGATGATAAATGACAAAGAACAACAATATGGTTTCCCCGCCAAAATGCCATTTGAAATATGACAAAACCAAGCAACTTATATTAGATATATAGTTAACTGTTCTCAAGAATGGTATGGAAACGTGAATGCCATGGCGGCAGTATGAAGGTGCAGTGCTCAAGCAGTCTGAAGCAGACTAAAAAACACACACAGCTAGGCCACCATATGTTAAAAGCGTACTGTAACCAATTTAGAGGTAACCAGTGGGTAGAAAATTGAGAAAACTAAAATATGACACTTTTCGAAAGGCAAAATTTCTAAAATTAAAGCAATGTTTCTGATTTGGAAGGATTTCCAGCTTGACAAAAGATTGCAACGTTAATAACGGCGTTATAAAATTATTTTACTACTTTTTAATATCATTTTGAAATGTTTTGGCCAAGTCTTACCATTAAAAAAAGTTACAAAGAATGCATGATAATAGTTTTGAAATTTGTCAATCTTAAATTTAACTTAAATTAACTGACTTAAGTACAAGTTTACAGTTAAGTTTCACTGAATATTTAATTTCAGCATAATGTTAAAGAATAAAAACAGTGTCTTTATTTCAGAAATAGTGTTAAAGACACTGTACCATAATTGTAGAATACTTAGTTCAAGGGTAAGAAATTGATTATTCGCTTAACAATACACGTAGTCTACTTATTTCTATATTCTAAATGTAATCAAGTTCCAACAGATACTGAATAAATTTAAATTTCAACAGTTCTTTCGCTACAAGCACTAAATTAGCAGGACGGCTATTGAATCGAAACATGCATTAATAGCCTACGCAGCTACGCTAGGCAAGCAATTTGAATTTTTGAATTCAACATGTTAACTTCATTATTCAAGTGGAAATATACGCGTATGAACAATAAAAAATAATGATCTAGCTTAAGAAAGTAATCTGTAATCGGTTCGTGTAACCCTACCTAAATTATGCTGACATCCACAAATCCACACGAAAATAATGGCGTTTGACAAACGAAACAGTTGCAAGTTCCTTTAGAGGTACAATTTTTGATGCTGTATTTGGCTCCAGTTTCAGTCGCCATTGGTGGTAAAGGCAAGTGTTTTGAGTTGACATCAAAAAGCACAACGTCCATGATTCTGCAATTTAATGAAATGAAAGCAATGCATTTAAAAATAACATGTTTACTGAGAATTACTTAGCAGTGCTCTGCCCTAAGGTACATGTATAAATTACCTTTGAGAAAATCTGCGAAAGCTCTACTCGACTTGAACATCGACGAAAAAGTTCTGCTTGCTCACTTTCATTTTTACTGATGAAGACCTCAATACTCAAGTTTTCGTTGCAAGACTATCCGAGCCATCCAAAGATTTCATTTAAAAACGAACGGCATGACACTGCTGATGGACTGCATTTTTCAGGCACTGCTTAAGTTAAGTGTATGCGAGGACATGCTGTAATTAATGTAATGAAAAAAATATTTTGGTAAAAGTCAGATTATACCAACTTCTTGGCCGTACAATATGCCTGTGGTCTAAATTGCGCATGAAAGCACGTGTCTCCAGAATGGGTTTATTTCTGAGTATCCTGTCTTTTAAATAAACTGGAAAGTATATACAATGTGCATGTACATTATAATAGCATAGATATAATGTTGAATTAAATATTTGTATATCGTTCAAAGCTTATTCAGAATGTTTTTAAATTCAGTTCAAAGTTGATTTTGTTTCTAAAACTCAAACGTTATTGGCTAGCTATGTACATGTATAATTAAGGATTTCACTTTTTCTTAATTTAAAATAAAAATTATGGACATACCGGACACAATGCGGACAGGGGGTAAGGGGGATTCCAATTTTGGGAAAATTTCGAGGACGTTTTTTTTGAATGGCCCCTAAGCAGTAATTTTTGAAATGCAGTACGCTCACCGTTCGGTGAAGCTCAGTGCTTTCCAATTTATTCGCTGGATGATATTGATGCACAAGAATTTTTACTTTCATTTAGAAATATGTAGTAGTCCATGTGAAAGAGCAAAGAATTAACATATTGTATGGTCGCATGCATGAATGATATTGAACTTGTCAACAATTGACAATTAAACTAACCTTAAAGGTGACACTAACGCCGTATTACTGTCTAGGATCCTCATAGCAACCAATCAGCAGTGATACTGGACCATCACCATTCCGCATCATAGTGAATTTAAAACTCCGAGGCCATTGCTCTCGATGATATAGTGAACATTGATTTCTGTCCGCAAGGACATTATCTTTAGTGGGACAACTTTGGGCTGCACGGGAATATCCATCCGTTTCCGGTATTACAAAAGGTCTGTTACCTGGATGGTGGCTGTGGTACTGTACGTACTGCGTTGTCGAAATAGTTAAAAATGTCAAGTACTGTATTTTCCGAATACAGGCAGTGTTATGCTGTAGCAATGTCATTTTTCTATCCACTTCAGACAATGATGAGAGCTAACACAAGAACATCAAACATTGCAGGAACCGTTGTTTTCTCAAACCATATATTATTCAAAAAATAATTGTACAGTGCTACCATAAAATCGAAACTATAGGCCATGACCAATTCATAATTGTGGGTGAGCAGCTTTCATATGGAAAATTTGCTTTTTGGCGCAGACATTTCTGCCTTCCATTATACATTATTCCATTGTACATGGAAATAACATGACACACGGAGTCCTGAACACTAAAGAATTTTTGTCCTCGTTTAGGAATTACTTGTCGTTCTCACTTAATATACTGAAATAGGTTCCATGATCACTGATTTGGTCCAAACTGATTTATACAACTAATAGTAAGAGAACAGCCTATAGATACGATTCTAGGTATGCACAAACAGAATGAAACAAACCAAAATAAACAGAAAAAAAGTACAGCATTTGAAATAAATCCGCGTCTATAAAAACCAGCAGTAACACAACAAAATGCAGTTTTCCAACAGTATGATTGCATTAAATCTACAGCAGAACGGGATTATGACAGTTTTGGTAAATTGTCGTTAGCTAGGATTTTCATCTGCAATTGAATATGGGGATACAACTTCCGATTTTTGTTTCATAAAACTAAAATTGCGTCATTTAATGAAGCTTACTGTACAGTCTTTAACTTTTGTAGAGAAGTTTGAGAGATCAGAACATAGCAAAATTTAATTTCAAAATATCCCTGATTTGAAAAATGGTCAAAACTTCATATCATAGGTAATATAACACCAGCCAACTTAAAAATATATTTGAAATCAATTGCTATTGAAGCACATTCTCAAAAGTTTTGCAATGAGATTTGAAAACATATACAGCATGTGAGCGTATTTACACTTTTAAGGTTAAATTTAGACCCAACATTTTTTTACTTTGTTGTAAAATAAAGTTGACAATGCAACATTCCTTAGTTTTGAGTAGTGCATTGAGTAGTGTTTTGAGTAGTATACAAAATAAGAATGCGGTGCATGAATAAACTAAATTAGCAGAGCACAAAACACAGTTAAATAAGTGCTTGCAAATCCTAAAAAGTGAAATAATGAAATAAAAAATAAAATAACCGTACTTAAAACATATTTTTAAACACTTTATGAAAAACGAAATATGTGACAGAGCGAAAGGTAAGACATCGAAAATGACAACCTTAAAAACGTAAAGCAAGCGCTTGAAAAACGACAAATTTAAAAAAGTGAATGAGAAAACACAAACAAACAAAATAAAATTCATAACATCTGAAAAAGATAAAAATGTATTTATGTAAAAGTATGAACGTAAATACCAGAGCGAATCATGCCAAAATAAAATTTGAGAACAAACTATGTCCTAGTTAATAAAATACGTTAATGTTATGGCCCTAATGAAATAATTATATCAAAACATTTAACTTTAAATAGTTCAGCTATGCTATGAAAAGTAATGGATAAATAACTATTATAAAAACCCTAACAGCTTAAACAAAAAGCCCTACACGTTATGTTATCAAATAAATTACTTCTAAAGTAAATGAGTGAAACTTACTTTCTCCGAAACATTTGCCGATCAGCAGCAGCAAAAGCACACCCGCAAAGTTAAGGAAATTCATTTTTATTCAGAATCCTTGCAAATACGATGCTATAGATGCTGCTCTGAAGGTTTTCCATAAATCTCAACTAGACTAAGCATCGATCGTTTGATTGAACCTTAATCTTTATTCCCTCTTCAGGATGTTAGACGTTAGAGTACAATGTGCTATAATGAGGCTATAAGAACGAATAATTAACTTTTGTTTATTTTATCATTGTTACTGAAGTAAACAATAATTCAAAGTCGAGTAATTTTTGCAAACATTGTATACTTTTCAAATTTAAAAGATTTGAATTTCCTCCAAGGTTTTCAAATAAATGTTTCAGCCTATTGCTCATGCAATAATCATCAAGTTTCAATCTTGTGCTAACAAGTACATTCTTAAGAGAAACTGCTAATTACATTTTTAAGTTATTTAATTTTGCATGAATTTATTTTTAGTTTCTCTCATACATCCTGCTGCAGATAACAATTGCACTTTGTCAATCCGGCCACTTTCTGGCACAATTTTCCCAATAAAATATTCACTAATAAAAAAAAGTACTGGTACGCTAAATATTGATCAGCACTTTAAAATATTCTTGGAAAATATTTTATACAAGTCTACAGATACAGTAGATATACTTTATATGGTTTCATTCACAATATATACGGTACATGTATACAAGGCGTGTCATATATTTGGTTAAGGTTGCACATAATGCTTGCTCATAAAAGAAATATAGACTATAATGTTTTAAGATATTTCGTTAATTGAAATGCTAATGCAAATATATTTCTAATTTGTGGAATTTTTGGTTGAGAAACTCCTTGTGTATCGCAAAACTTCGAATCAACTATTCATAAACATATTAGGAAGACTGAACACTGAACAGGAACGTCATTTTTGCGAAATATTTTACCTTAAATTGGTAAATACGTACTTGTAAATTGGGAAAATGTAACATTCTTCTAAACGCCAAATACTATGAAGAAAAACAATCCCTATCGGGTGATAAAAGTATTACATGTATACTTGTACCATATATGGAGAGCGTTTGAAAATTTTAACAAAAGTAAAATTTTATATTTGGATCTAATCGAAGTGCAAACACAAAAAGAGAATCTGCTTAAATGTGAATCCCAGGAATTTGTTTGATACTCACCAATGCTACCAGAAGTTCTTTACACCAGGTGATCGACTACTAAGCTGAAATTAAACCATGTTACCATAATAAATTCACTGCATAAGCAAGTAAACTGGACGAACACAGTAAATAAACATTCTAAATTACAATTCACGTACTCACCCCACTACTATTTCAAAAAGTTTTAATAATAAATCATTGAACATACATTTCCACAAAAATCACAGTTTCAAAAGTATATAGCAATAAAAAACAAAGAAAAACGATAAAAGGACAATGACTGCAGCACATTTTATAAAATAAAATCTGACACAGGCTCAGGCCCTGGACCTGCTCAAAGGATAGCTAAAGGTGTAGGCATTCAGATTGCTCATACACATACATTATGCATGTGTCTGATAATGGGGGAGAAAAAGGGGGGGAGGAGGAGAAAGGATCCATTCAGATATATCAAAACGAAAAATTCTATTTTACAATACAGTTTCTGAATGAGTACAAAAGAGAACTGAAAATCTAGAGACGACAGTCAATAGTGATTGGAAATACAAATGGCTGTATCCTTTGGACCATGAATTCGTCGAGTATTACATGAAAAACTGGAACCGAACCATGGTTTTATGGGCATTTTTCGATTGCGAATATAGGCAGTGCATTGTGAATTGTATATTGGTAACTTCTAAAGTGAATATCAAGACGATGAGGACCCCCAAAAATCGGGGCTTTGGGACACATTTCAAAAACTAAAATGAACACATGAGCTAACTGATACCAGTTCCTGAGTGGACAACCATACAAACAACCATACAAAGGCAAACACTCACACATACATTCAAAATAAAATAGAGCGAGACTTTGCTAGGATTCAATGAAATAGTGAAGGCAGTTTACCACTCGACTTCAGTTTGGGAATATAGGCCAACTTCAATTCTTACAAAATCAATCTAGTATGGACAAACTGCGTTTTAAAAACAAAACAGTCGCTACAGCTAGCAAAAGGTGCATTAGTTGTGTCAAATTGTCTTGTCCATTTTACTTTGTTGTCAAAATGTAGTTTTTAAAATTACAAAAGCCAACTGCATCATTTTTTTTACATTGAAGAAAAACTCATTGTAATGTTTCGAACATAATGGCAGAATTACTATTGTGAAATTCAATTTGTACCTGCAGTGAAACTACAATTTAATAATGATGTGAATGAGTACACATTTTAGTTGAAAAATTGCAATAAAATTACATATTAAGCATTAAAGAATAAACAGTATTTCGTTTCATACTATTAAGTACCTTGAAAAACCCTGCAGTCAAACTGTAATTTTGTTGCAATGAAATGCAGCTGATTTCTCATTAAGTACGCATCGTGTAGACGTGTTGACAAAATAAATTAAAGTTAGTAACTTTAGGTACCAACACGCTAGCTTCAAATCGAAGTCATAATTTTTTCAAAAAATGATTGATTATCAGTTAGTTGAGCTTAGAAATAGCTTAAAATTACGTTTTCACTTCTGCTCGAACCATTGCATAAATTGGCTTAATTTTCCCAAACTGAGCTTGGTGGAAAACCAGCCTTTTTACTCTACTAATATACAGCATGGGATATGAATCTCAAGTGTTCATCACAGAGCATTCGCAAGCACTAGATTAGTATTAGATTCAAGTTTGGCTTGGGCTGTGCAAGTGCTGTGATAAATCATATATCCATGTATTACACAGTTTTATAAACAGGCGGCACAGTTTTCTCGCACCGCGCCGGTTGGAATTGATAAAACCGCAAGAAAAACGAGCGAATCATTATATAATATGCCTATATGTAACGTGCTAAATGCCAAAAGAAAAAAGAAATTTATTAGAACGAAAAAAGGATCCTATAGTTAAGCATATTCCAGACCGAACTATAGAAGTCGCGCAGATTTGGGTTCGGTCCAGAATCCCTTGAAGGGTAATGGTTCCAGTCGTCATTATCCCTCCAATTTATGTGCATTGCAAAGTGAGTTGGGAGCTGAGGCAGTTTAAAACGGTGTGCTAAAGTATGCAGTATTGTGCTAAAACATGGGATTAACAAATTCACACCACTTTTAAACGTATGAAAGCATAATAACATTGAGTGAACAGCCTCACAACGATCCAAGGCCATTATTGCTCAATTTCTTTGCAGATTGGAAATTTGCTGGCAGAATAAGCTTTTAAGAGTCTTTGCGCATGAATAATGCTTTGTTAACCTCAAAATTCCAAAATTTATAGCGTTTGTTAAGGTTTTTAAGAACGCCTGCTTTATTAACACCATAAAATTTTGCCCAAATCAAAAGGTGATAAAAAACACTAGCACAAATTTGCTCAACATTTTTTTTTGATTAAAACAACGATAGAAGAGGAATTTGGCATGAGTAATCTGATGAGCATGAGTCGAGTGCTGCTTGGCTCACTCATACATTATGTATACACTCGGTACCTCTTACCTGCTCATCGACTCAAGCATGTTATAGTACCCCTCTAACATCAGCCAGACACATATTGAGCTCACCCGTAGCACTTATGTTAGTGAAAAGCAAATGTGGCAAGTACGTGTAAAAAGAGATAAAGATAAGAAGAACTAAGAACTTGCAGATTCTTATTCAAGCCTGAAATATGCCTTCAGTTACCTTCAGAGCCATGAAAGTAATTTAACTCGCAAACTCAAATTATGTTTTAAAAAGAATGCATACTAGTAAATTACTTTTAAAATATTTGTCAATTGGAGGTGATCAAAATCTCACGTTGAAAACTATTGCAAATCTTTTCATAAGGTGAAGAAGGCTTATTTCAGTCTTTTTTTTTTAAAAGCAATTTTGACCAATAAGAAATTTAGGGTACAGAACGTCATTCTTAAGTGAAAGCAGCCTCGAATCAAGAGGCTGCCATTCCTCGCGACTCAATCGCTGAGGAAATAATAAATAATATGTAAAATTCGATGATGGCAATGCATGAAAATGAATTAAGGAATTAAGGAATGAGTGCCAGAAGGAGGCGGGAAGAGGACATGGCATGCAAATTCCTACACGAGGACCACCCCATCGAACGCAGTCAGTAAAAAATAATACAAAAATAAAAACAACATAAATTACAACTCAAGAGGTACAAAACAACTACGTCAAAATTCTCTATAAGTCGGTCATGATTATATGGATTATTAGAGATTATGCCTTCGAAATGGCCGAGTTATAAAAAGGTGCACGCACGCAAATGGATGAAAAATGACGAATGAGAATAATATTAAGACCGTGCAGGTAAAATTGTTGTTGGAACAGTGCCCTGAGTATTCGCTCAACCCGCAGGTGTACGACACGTCAAACAGAAATGGTGAAACTTAAGATAATCGCCAGAAAACAAATGAATCGTGGTCCTAGTTCCAGCATATGTTCGCACATGCTTCATGCTACGCCGTACCGTGGTTCTTTTGGTCATCCTCCAAGCAGTCAAATGGGGGAAAAAGAAAAACATGGATTGGCGGCCAAAAAATGCTTCAAAACCATACAACCCCAAACAGCTTCCCTGCATGATGGAATGTGATGGAAATAATAGCTGCACACGACGTATTATTTATTGATGTCACGCCGGTTTCCTTCAGTTCTCCTCGAAAGATGATGACAAAATGGTGCAAGGTGGTTCAATGTGACTTAGTCATGACGTTGATCAACACTCGTGAAAATGAATGTTATTTTTTTTTCCCCCGCATTTCTAATCCTCCTCACTCTCTTGATGCCCGTACATGTTGGCCAATTTGTTAAAGCGTGGACCCCACTGGTTGAGGTAATTATATTCCTGTTCGTTGTCGTCCGTTCCAGAGGCTAAGGAACTGAGTGAGCCGGCCACGCTGCTGCAACCTTCGTATGCATAGTTCCGCAAGTCGTCAAACGGAAACGCTGCAGGATCGTTGTCCGCTTTGTCCAGGTGCTCGTGGATGAAATCCCCTACATCCGGCTGACGCCCGCGTGGATCTGTTGTAAGAAAAAAAAAATTGAAATTGAAACGAGTTATTTTTGTCTTTTAATCGCAATTTGCAGAGATTGACAATGCAGAGATTATTCTTCAAACCTGACGGATTTACAGAAATTGCATCAACTTTTTTGAAGAAATATATTAAATTTAGCTAGTCCTATCAGGGTTTCACGGAAAGATAATCCTCAAAATGGCAATTTTATAGTATAATTTTATATTTCGTGTTTTAATAATGGTGTTTCATCACGTACATGTATAACATAATGCTTTAATCTCAATTTTTATTATTATTTTGATAAAAACTGAAATAAGACATGGCATAAATCTTTATGAAGGACATCTTTCCACATTCCTTTGAAAATTAATAATGTAATTCATATCTAAATTGAAATGAATCATAGTCGAGTCAGTGAGTCGAGTTGATGCGCATGATTTAACATTATATTATAAATTAATATTAAACTACAGTAAGACTAATGAAATATAGAATGGTGAATAACTAAAACAAAAAAATTAAAAAATCAGCACAGCGCTACATTTGCACATCATTGGTGTACAAAGCACTTATAAGAATTTCTGGAAAATATGGCAAAAAAGTGGAAATATATTGTAGGAATACTTGGATTATGGATATGGTATCTATCATTCTGAAATGAAATTTTATATTCTTGAAGTACGCAGGTCATGACTTGAACTTACAGGCTTTGACTGGTAGTCTCGGGGCTGATGACAAAGGCTTAGTTTCCACACCAGGTTTGGCACTAAGTGGGGTCCCAGACGAGTCCACGGGTATCCGCAATGGCGTTATGTCGTAGGCATTCATATCATCCTCACCACCGCCTTCATCGTCATAATTAATAATGTTTTCTCGGACATCGTCGTCCGGATCCCCCATGTATTTGGTCATTTGAGTTCGTCGGCTTCGATTGTAAACCACCAATACTAAAACCAAAACTGTTAGCGGGAAAACAGGTTAGTAACAGACATAGAACCAACAAGCGACATAAAGCCAACAAACATTTAGTATTTCACTGGTAAATTTGGAGGATCACTGTTCGAAATGGCCTTGTGGTTGAAAGCATAAATGAAACAGCCGTAGCAAACAATTACTGTTACAAAACTTCTACAAATTTCCAATGCTTTTGAAATGAAAACGTCACAAAGTTCATCTTTAACAAGAAATGTTAATTAAATAATTGTCAGAAGTCAAATTGTTTTAGGCTGTATACAGTAAAAGGAAAAAAAAGATAACATTAATTTTTCAAATTAAAAGTTCAAGATGAAACTACTTGTACGGTATAATTTTTGACATTACGACCAATAACGAATTCAATTTTACGTTGATAATACAAGTTATACAACACATGAATAACACTTTTATGTTTAAATTCCATTAAAATACTAACTGCTCGCGCAAACAATAAATACAATGGAAAAAATGGGTGACTACAGGCTTAATTGTTATCCATCACCATAAACCACTCGAAATTCAGGTTGCAGAAATGGTATTTTCAAATAAACATTGTCCAAATAAAACCACGAATAACAACAACACACAGAATAGCATGAATCATTAGGAAAAAGATCATAGATGTCAAATACCTTGCTTAGTATGTGTTGCAGAAGAAGACAGTCAAAAAAAGTCATCATACCACCTAGCTAAATAAGTCAACTTTTGGTACAGATGTACAATAATTAAGTTCAATTTTCTTATTTTATCTATTTATTTATTATCTACAATATTTTGACTAAGCACCTGGCAAAATATCGAAGCCTGAATTAAACGTACAGTGAAATATGTTATTTTAAAATAAACTTTGTCCAAACAAAACCGCAAATAATAACAACACAAATACACAAGGAATAGCGTAAATCATTAGGAATACCTTAATTACTTAAGTTACTTAGTATGTGTTGTAGAAGAAGACAATCAAAAGAAACATCACACCACCTAGCTAAATAAGTCATCTTTTGGTACAGATTTACAATAATTAAGTTCAACTTTCTTATTTCATCTATTTAATTACAATCTACGATATTTTTACTAAGCACCTGGCAAAATCTTTCAGCCTGAATTAAACGCTTGTGTAAGTACAGTGAAGTGAGTACATTACTGTATGTAATTAAAATAGCCTATATGCCAAGGCTTTTACGTTATTCAGTATCATCGTTAATAATATTACAAATACTATCTAACCATGGAATGTCATGATTCAAAATTGTACGTATTTGAATCCAATACACGATCCATGGAATTATTGCAGGTTAGAAACCCTACCTGGCCCCACTTGCTCCTTGACTGTCCACACAACTTTCAGACATTATAACTTCATTGAATCATTTCTCGGCAATATTCATGAACCTAACATGTGGCTACTCTACAGAATTGCAAAATTATATGGCAAATCACTTACAATCCCAGACCCAATAACCTGTCAATCAGGGGTAGCCATCAATTGAAAATTAATAACAAAATATTCCAGAAGGGTCTGTGCCACCTTAGTGCATTAACTCTCTAATTATTGCAGTTTAGAATAGTATATATCAACAATGTAAAAATCTTCTTAAATTTTACAGTTAGTTTTTAAACGCAGCATTGTTAACTCGGCATTTTCTATACTGTAATGTGAAAAGGAATTAAAATTATGATTTAACAGAGTTATTTTGATTACCCTTCTTGTCATCTGAGGTTTACTACAAGATTGATTATATTTATCGAAACAACTCTTGACCACCACCATTTGAGGATTTTTAACCAAAAATGATCTTACTAATGAGAAATCCAGCACAACTCAAGATTGCTGTCATGAATCCCAAACCAACTACGTCTGGCGATTGAGAATTGCTGATGTCAATTTCACACTGCAAGCCTTTGTAATCAGGAGCACAAATGCAGTAGTGGGATTCGTCAACAGGGGAGTCCACGCAAGTCCCTCCATTTAGGCATGGTTTCAGCATCCCGTTACAACCGGGAATGTTTTCGCAGCCCTCTCCACTAGAAGTTTTGCGAAATCCGGCTGGACATCTAACCAAATTAAAAAAATTCTAGAAGAAGATAGATTCAAGGATCTCTCAGCATCCTTGCTAAATCAAGAATACAAGATAATCGGCTCTGATAACTCTAGGCCATGCAACGCCTGGCCTGATAGCATCCCAGAATGAGGTTTTTGGCAATGTTAATGCAACAATATAAGCAGACAAGATAACAATTAAGCCCATAGTCCATGGTGTTAAAGGTAAATGTATTCGGGTTATAAGTCCCAGCCCAGAATACTTACTAAGGATAATGAGCAAACAGACAAGGATGGATGCCAGCGCCCCCATGCTTAGCCTCACAACCCTTTCCTCCTGCCTAGCGCCACAGTCCCTTCCAGAGTAACCCTCTGGGCATTCGCAGTAATAGCCTTCACCGTCTTTCAGGTTGAAGCATATTCCGCCATTGCGGCAGGGGTTACCCTCAGCGCATTCATCTTTATCGATGCAGCTGTTCCGATCTT
Source organism: Ommatoiulus sabulosus (assembly GCA_034697705.1). NCBI lineage: Eukaryota > Metazoa > Arthropoda > Diplopoda > Julida > Julidae > Ommatoiulus > Ommatoiulus sabulosus. The sequence goes on from JAQGAO010001290.1 coordinate 16,609, forward strand.
TGGTATTCACGATGAAGCCAGCAGGACACCTATAGCGGATCATTATTGCCACAGAGGAGGGGACAATGACAGAGAAGATTAGTACGGCAAACAGCACATTGTTCTCAAGTCTACAGGCATCATGAGCCTGATCAATGGATTGCACAGATAACACGAAGAGCTGCCACACAAAATGAAACAAGCACATGGCAAAGTTTTTTAACCAGAGCACACTAGGCTTTTCTATTAGTGCAACAATTGCAATAGAAATTCCTCGATAAGAAATGACCTGCTACATTCAGGACAGAGTAACAAGACGTTTTTTCTTACATGTATGCTCTTCATAATAAAAAAAAATAGAGAACAATTAAAAAACGGGGTTTGTTCGCATTTATTTCTTCAAACTATTTCTGCAAACTAAATACTCCACCATGTGCTTGTGAACTAGGGCTTCACTTCGATTTTTGGTCCCACCAAGAATAAAATTCAACACTACTAAAAAGCCGACCAACCAAAAAAACATATTTACAAAATAAGATTTACAAGAAAATTTACATGGCAACTGAAATATATGCAAATCTGATCTCCTACCTGCACTCTGCTAACATCCACAAATCCACACAAATGAATGGTGCCCGGCAAGTAAACCCTGTACAGGGATCATTGGACGGACAGTCATTCCTCACATGCTTGGCTTCGACCACAGCAGCTACCTCTGTGCCATTCTCCCAGGGTGGCAAAGGCAAGTGTTTTTGATCATAACGCACATCGTCCATGCAGCCTGCAAATAAAAATTCAACGAACTGAGTGAAAATTTGCGCTTCGTATTTATTGTTTAAAAGTCACTAAAGTAGAAGGATCTGGAAAAAAGTTGCTAACCTCACAGCAAACATAACCCACCTGTATGGAAATCGTTGTGTACAGTGGCAAGTCCAGGCCCACTATACTCGACATATCCACCAGCAAACACGTTCTGCTTCTCCACTTTCATCTGCTGATGAAGGCCATCATACTCCAGCGTTTCATTATATCTGCGTCCCTCTCCACCATCCAAAGTAATCATGGCCACACTGCCAAATCTCGAGACGCGAACAGTGTGCCACTGTCCGTCGTTAATTTTGACTGCAGTCAGCCACAGTTCACGCTCCTCGGTCCTGGCATTGTTCAAGTTGTAGCGATAGCGAAGACACATGTCTTGAATCTAGAATTCGAAAAATATGGCCATTAGAAGAAAATTCTGTAGTGAAGTTTCATCATCATCTTCTACATTTACTGAGGTCCAAGATAACAGCTCACTTCAAGAATGCTGTATTCCCGATCATGCTGATTGCTGATGCGGAAAAGCTCCCCATGCTCTCTTCGAGTGCGAAACCTCAGTTGTATTTCGGAAGAAAACTGATCGGGTTCGAATGACAATGCATACTTGACAAAACTTTCTGCATCAAATGTTGATGGCTTAGTCACTGAAAGATGTTGGTGAAAATCAGTCATGACATTTGCATGAATGTAAAACATAATTCGATACTGAATAGACGTAAATTATATACACTTCTTACTTCTATCACACCGGCGTCCATAGTAGCCCGGCTTGCATTCGCACAGTTCACGAGTCAATGAGCCAACACATGTGCCATGGATGCACAAATGCTCTATATCATTAGCACGGCACGATGCCTCTGTCTGAGGGCATCCTGGTTCGCTGTATCGGGAAAGGCCAGGATTGGCCAAATCATACATCTGTTAAGATTTAAAAAAAATGCAAATTAGTACAAACTTTTTAGGATCCTAAACCACCTGAAACTTCACCAAATAAGGAAACACCACCAATAAGGAACATTACTTCTTCAAAAAAAATTTTTCTCGATTTGGAAATAACTTACTATACTGTTGTAGATGAGATTTCTGATACATCCGCTAAATCCTGCTCTGCCATGGTCATAGGTCCATGGGTAAGACAGCTTGCCATGAGCCACTCCTCCGATTTGTAAGGGAGAATTCACGTTGAGGTATTCGTTGAAAGGAGGCGTGGTTCCTTTCGCTTCACACCGTGAACGGTCAAACTTCGGTGGTCCTCCCGTGGACTCGCGGTCATCGATATCTGCATATTTACAAAAATCGACCACCATGCGCACCAGCTGAGGAACACAAACAGAAATTAGTCATAGAAAAGGCCAGTAGTAACGTTAACATTAAAAAAAATGTATGACTCATACTTCCGTTTCCCAGAATATGTCGATGCGATGCCATTCGCCATCTGACAGCGACAGGCCGTTTTCAAGAGCCAGTACCAATGTTCCAGAGCCAAAGTCGATTAAAAGTCTCGGACGTCCATTGATTAGTTCTAGAGAGATGAAATCCTGAATTGTGATCTCCTCCAATTCGGGGTCTACGAGTGGCCCATTGTAAAAGATGAGGCCATGCGGTTCCCGAGAAAGGACCTCCAGGCTAAGATGGGAATTATCACATTGCTGAAGGGGCGGAAGCCAAGCCCAGCCATTACCCCGGAAGCTGCGCGTGGTCTGTTGACACCGAGGACCATCAAATCCATGAGGGCACTCACACCTAAAAACACAAGAACAGAAATACTATTAGAACTTGCCAAGATCTGAGAACCAGAAATATTTCAGAACATTTGTGTTTATGCTAATGTCAATTTCAGGTGAAGCTGATTACGTACGCTACACCAATTCCAAGTTCGATACAACGCCCACCATTGAAGCACTCCACCGTGCTGCACGATTCCCATTTAGAATAGTCTCGTGCTGAGCAAACGCATTCAGGAATGACTTCGGCTCGGACGCTGACCAACGATGTCTTGTTAGAGTTGACCATGTAAGGCATGGCACTGATGGTAAGAATATTGGTACAACTATCTTCGCAGTAAAAGTTCTCCATCATGCATTCATCTATGCCCACCATGGTAATGTTGATACCAACTTCCATTTCAATCTTGAAAATAGAAGGAATCAACAATTAAATAAATGGTAAAAAAACATTTTTTCAGTCAGATCAATATCAAGGTTAAAGTGACAAAATATATTACCGATTCCCTGTGCTGTGCCACAAGACCATTTAATTTGCTTGCTTTAAAGTATGGTGAGCCATGGGCAGAAAAACGTACATCGGTGATGGGTGGTCGCTCCTGCTTAAGCATCACGGTGAACACGTCCACGTTTTCTTTGCTCGTTTGAACCAGTTCGGCAATCTTTTCCCGGAATTTCTCATACTTGCTTTTCATGATCTTGTTCTCCTGTTGAGTACATGGAGAAACAAAACTTGAAAAAACTGATCACAATTCAATTTCAAATAAAGACCAAAGGAAGATAACGAATGCTTATGAAATTTTAGGCTATAGTTCAAAGGCCAGATGCTAAAAAATATCTGTTTGCTTAAATATGGATGATAGTTGTGTTATTACATTAATCAGTTATTACAAACCAGCTATACAGAAATTTATACAAATACGAACCTTATAGTCCCAAATTCTAATAAAATCCTCATCCGTGATTCCAGCGATGCGAACTGACCCAGAATTTTCCACCGCCTCACGAGGGATGATTTGTACTGTAGTAGTCACATTAGCCTTAACCTCCTGCGTATGCTTGCGGTCATATACGGTGAAAAAAAGATTATATTTTCCAGCTTTCGTTCCATGAAGCATCGTAATGGTCCCGGTTTCACGATCCAGAGTGAAATTGGGGTGCTGACGGCTATCGTCCCAGAAAAAGGTCTTGTCAGGGAGATCCCAATCATCGAAGTCCTGGACATATACCCGACCAATCTCTGTGTCTGGAGCTTCACCTAAAAATAAAATGCACAGTTTATCATTGGTTTTTCATTACATTTACTGATCGGGAACTGCAATTCCTGAATTTTCAGGCTATGAGCTTTCAAACTTACCATTGAGATTATACACAAATATTTCTGTGCTTCCCGTCTGCATTCTGTTGTCATTTTCATCGCCAATGGTAATGGTTAATGTACTTGTCCCTGACATCGGCGGCTTGCCATCATCATGTATTACAATTGGAACCAAATACTCTCTGTGGGCTTCCCTGTCAAATGGTAACGTTGAATGCACTATGGCCATTCCATCCCCATTAGCACCCTCTGAAATTAAGAGGAAATTTAAATCAATCATTCTAAGACATAACTTGTTGTTCCCATGAAAATAATTACGACCTTTAAGTGACACTCAAAAATACGCTTGTTTTGAGCATACTGTTTTTCAAAGTAGATAAAACAATTGACATTTGGATTCTATGAAAACAACCTTACAGAACGTTTTGTTTTATAAATGTATAAAATCTCCAAACATATCTTTTTTCACGAAGAAACCCAAACTTTCTTATAATAAATAATATAACAATTTGAAGCAAGCTTTTTAAAAACAATTTCAATTTAAGGCAGAGTCAGAATCGATGTTCCACATCCCTTTCACCAAAGTGAAAAATGTTCAATTTCAATATACAGTTGTAGTTCTGTTGACAATTAAAGCTTAAAGGGACATCTCAAAAGCAGGAATATATTTACTACATCCAAAATAAAATTAAAAATGCGTGACAATTAGTTTGATTACTCACTCGGATCATGATCCACTTTGAAGAATTGCCTGATATAGCTCGGAGCAAGTGGATCCACAAAAAACCTAAAGGGCGGTCCGTTCCCCTTGGAACGGTCATCGTCGTCCATGGCCAGGATTTCCACGACCCTTCGCATTGGCGTGTTCTCTGGGATAACTGGCCGATAATCCATTAAAAAGCGTGGCGCGTTATCATTGATGTCTTGCACAATGATGGTTAATGTAGCGGTAGATGTTTTGGCTGGTACACCTTAAATTTCAGAGAAAATTCCCGATAACAAATTATCATATGTTCGTAACTGCATTGTGCAGTTATGCAAAATACTGATAGCAGTCACTCACCATCATCGATGGCCAGGATTTTAACCTGGTGCCTTGGCGTTTCCTCCCGATCAAGCATGCGCTGAATTTTCACCGTTCCATCAGAGTTTATGGCGAACTGCCGCTTCCGATCAGACGTCCGGTCTATAGCATAACTGAATAGAGAAAAGTTATCACAAGTTCACGTTAATGCATGAATATCAATGTAGATTCCAGAGGTATTAACAAAATATATGAAGGAAATTGTTTGGATGTTATATATATTTCCATTGCTGGCCAAATATCCTACTTAGGCACACTTGTAGGCTATACATGTAGATCCATCATGTTCCTGAGAAGCAACTGCAGAAAAGCAAAGATTTCCGATCAGCGGAGCATGCTACGTACCTAACGTGTGATTTCCCTCCTTGGTCCGCATCAGTAGCAGAAAACTTAGCCAAACTTGTACCCACGAGGGAATTTTCGTAAACTGAAACTTCAATGTTAGCTTTCTCAAATTCTGGCTTATTGTCGTTGATATCCAAGAGCTTTATGCGAACTTTTGCAAAGGCAATGTGGTATTTGTCGTCAGAATCGCCACCTTTATCGTTTACCTGAAAAAGACACATGAAATATACAGCACATGAACTTGCAACATTGAACATGCACATTGCAAATCTTGCACTGGTGCACAAGCACCTCGTCGAATTATTGCTATTCCGATCTTCCGGTTCTAACGACTGCCATTCTCCGCAAACTAACCTGAATAGTAAAATTGAAGCCGTATCGTTGCCTGGGGTCCTCATAGTCTAATGGCTTTGCTACTTTAAGAGAGCCCGTGCCATCCGCATTCCGCACCATAGTAAACTTATCAGCCCCAAAGCCGCTGCTCTCGATGACTTTATAGTGAAAATTATTGGTTTCTGGAAGATCGTCATCTTTGACGGACACCACCAGAATGGGCTGTTCGGGGATGTTGTCTCCTTCCGTTTCAGGCACTTCAGCGTACCATTCATCTTTGGTGAAGGACGGCGGCATGTCGTTTATATCTTTCACCTTGATGGTAGCCGTGCCAGTTCCTGAGGGGCCAAAACATCAAAACGGGACACGTTTTTGTTATAGCATGGTACACTTAAATCTAGTAGTTTGAAAATCACACCTGAGTAACAGGGCTGGACAAAAGTGCGCTGCAAGAGCATTCCGAACTAAAATATCTAAATAGCAACTTAGATACATGTATATAATTGTAACATTGTATAACATGTAATATATTTTAAATCGTTCTATTTTTGTACAATATCAGAAAACCTACATGCAGTAGGTGGCTCTTATTAGCTTACTTTATGACGTCTAGCCCTATTGCAACAAGATGTTGCACTTAATTACCATATAAAAAATGAACAACGAAATAATATAGTAAGAAAAAATTATTGAAAAAAATATATCTTAAATAAACAAAATAAACACGTCGATCATAATTCGTAAATATTTTCAATTTTTAAACCAACCATGTAACAGGTAATTTTATAAATTAAATTTATAACTATTGGTTGTATTTCTACTGCGCAATTTTAAAAAATAGCTCTACACCACATTTACTTTCTTTGGTTTAAAAAAAAAATTTTTTAAAAGGTTTTACAGGAAATTAACATATTCAAAATCAACTAACCATGGTAGTAAAATATTCTTATATCTGATTTCCCAAATAGAAATATACATTTTTTGGTTAGTTTTAAAATTGAGTCTGCATTTTAAACACGATCCAAACTTTACGCTCGTATTATATATAATATTTTAAGACCTCTGACCATGCCAATTACAGATTTCTGAAGAATCAATAAAAGTAAAATAGCAAAAAAAAAAATGAAGTAAAAAAATAACTACAACTAAAATGGTGAAATGCACAATTTCACAGCAATACCACAGTGAAACAGTAGAAAACTGGTCTACCTCTACCTTTCTTTTCCCCTCCATCGGTGGCCACCACTTGGATTGAATATTCAGGAGTTCTTTCTCGATCGAGGCAACATACTGCAGTCTTAATTACCCCAGTCTCTTCTTCTATTTCAAAAATAGGTTTTCCCAATTCGTTCACCACATTTTTCTCGATGGAATATTTTAGTCTGGCGTTTGTGCCTTCGTTGGGATCGTCATAATCGGTCGCAGTCATTGTCATCACCACCATGCCTAAAATAAACATAAGAAATTTATTAAACGGTCACGCATGAGGATATCCAGCACATGCTTATGCAAATATTACTATTTTGACCTCAAGCAGTTTTTTACATTTTTCATTTGCTAATTATCTAGTTAGCTGAATTGAAGGCAGTAAAATTCATTTGCATTTAAGTCATGTGCAATTTGAATAGTTCATAAAACGCTACATTTCAAGTGACATAAAATGTGGAAAACGAATTCCATAACACAGCTTGTCTTGCAATATGTGGTCCAATAATCAATTTCTCTGGAAAAAATGTATGCTCCACTTCCAATACATCGCATCATGAGCAAGAAAGATGAAAAATCAATGCCCTTTAAATTTATAGATGAGTACAATATAAAGTTCTGCATTAGAAAAAAAATGCTTTGGTTTAATTCTATCTTTGTCAATGTTGCTCAGTTATGACTAAATGATCACAGTTAAACCAGCAATTTCTTTTCAATAAGTATCAGGTGGTTTTTCCATATAATGACAGTAACTGCAACATGCTTTAGCCCCACTCTCCACCCTGAACACAATTCAACGCAGGACAGAAACTCGTTTAAAACAGGAATTGGGCAGGCTTATGAGGATTTCGCATTGAGACAATGATCCAACCTCAATTTTCACAAGTTCCACACCAGGCGATGCTCGTGCATGGATACAATAAATCTAATAACGTTTCTGTAATGAATTTCTCTTATTCGAATTATGGTAGCTCTATCCACAATTGGGGTTTAGATCGATTTCGACGTTAAGGATGAGAAAGAACATTCGATTTATTACGCTGCACAGGTTTCTACTAAAAACTATTTATTTAATAACTTTCTGCCATTAAGTTTCTGGCTTACGATTGAACGTCCCTAGACTGGGAACTGAATAAGCAAATTTAATTTGCCAAAAAAGAGGATACTCGACGTGCATTGAAAAAGATAAAATTTCAATTATTTTCCTTATGTCAATCCTGGCAAAAAAGATGGTAAAATGCAAACACACTGATTGAATAATGTTTATCCTTTCTTCGATAACACTTATGCAGAATTCTAGCTTTTATGTACATGTAGATGTTTTTTCGTCAGACTTGCAGCAATGCAATTGAATCAAAAAATAACTGAACGCATACAAAAAAATACAAAATGTAGTAAACCTTTGTCAAGCCTTTACTATTTATTTAATACCTTTCTGCCATCAAGTTTCGGGCTTCGGTTTGCACAAACCTGACTGGGAACTGACTAAGAAAATTAACTTTTCGAAAAAATTAGGATACTCATGCATCGAAAAAGACAACATTTAAATTATTTTCCTTATGTCGATTCTGGCAAAAAAGTGGGTTAAAGTGCAATTTATTATGCAGAATTTAAAACTAAATGAAAAAGCAAATGAATGCATACAAAGAAATAGAAAATTTAGTCAAAGCTGCTCATGTCTAAACGATTTTTACTTGTTTGCCAAGTGCACAAACTTAATTCCTATAATAGCAAATGCAAAATTTGACCAAATCTGAAGGGAACTTTCGTGTACCCAAAGCAAATGAAAGTAAATGAGTGCATACGAAGAAATACAAAATTTAGTCAAAGCTGCTCATGTCTATACAATTTTTACTTGTTTGCCAAGTGCACAAACTTCATTCCTATAATAGCAAATGCAAAATTTGACCAAATCTGAAGGGAACTTTCGTGTACCCAAAGCAAATGAAAGTAAAT
>JAQGAO010001291.1:0-25366 GCA_034697705.1 Ommatoiulus sabulosus
TTTACCAACACACGGGGCAATAATATAGCTGGAGAGAGGTTGCCGGATATAATTTGCCTCGTGTATGACCAGCTTTAAGACTTTGCAAATCCCCAATGGTTTCCTTCATCCATAATATCCCCACCAACGTTTATTGTGATTTATGAACGAAATGGCTTTGAAAAACATTCGAGGTTTCAACTAACAGTGACATTAATGTCACTCGTTACTTCGATGACGAATTTGTCACTTTTTGTTTCGTGAGATTCGTGGGGAAAAGCGCCATCTACGATCCGAAATTATTTGAAAAAACACCTCAAACGGGCAACTTTGAAATTTGTAAATTTCCGTCAATTTTTATTAAATTTCTGTCCATTTATATATAAAAAAATGTTGTATCAAATTTCGGTCAATTTTTAAGTGATTTCTGTTCTTTGATATAAATAAATCAAACGTCGATCTATTTTTATCACATTTCTTCCAATTTAAGACAAATTGCTGTCCTATAATATCCATGTACATTTTCATCAAATATCTGTCAATTTAAATTAAATCTTGGTAAATCTTTCTAAAATTTGTCAAGTTTCTGTCAATATTTAAAATGTTTGCCAATTTCTATAAATAAATCAAACGTGTATCAATTTTTCATCACGTTTTTGTCAATCTTTATCAAGTTTCGGTCAATTTTTATCACATTTAAATCAATTTAGGTCAAATTACTGACCATTAATATCCAATATCTGGCCATGCTCTATCCAACATCTGTCAATTTAATTCAAATCTTGATCAATCTTTATCAAAATTGTAAATTTCGGTCAATATTTAAGAAATGTTTTGCAAATTTCTATAAATAAATCAAACGTTTATCAATTATTTATCAAGTTTCTATCCATTTTTTCATATTTCTGTCAATTTAAGGTCAAATTACTGTCCCTTAACATGTAAGTCATTTAGACTGCAAATCCCGAATGGTTTCCTACACCCAGATTATCCCCACCACCGTTTATTGTGATTTATGAACGAATCAGCTTTAAAAAACATCCGAGGTTTCAACTTACAGTTACATTAATGTCACTTGTTGCATCGATGACGAATTTGTCGCTTTTCGTTTCTGAGATTCGTGGGGAAAAGTGCCATCTACGATCCGAAATTATTGCATAAGCTACCCCGATAAACGGGTAACTTTCAGCTTAGTAAAATTTTATTTCCAGGTTTTTATCAAATCTCTGTCCATTTTTTTCATCACATTTCTGTCAATTTTTAATAGATTTCTGTCAATTATTAATAGATTTCTGTCAATTATTAATAGATTTCTGTCAATTAGTATAAATAAATGAAACGACTGTAAAATATTATTACGTTTCTGCTAATTTAATACAAATTACTGACCTTTGATAGAAAATAGCTGACGATTTTCAACAAATATCTGTGAAGATAAATTAAATCTGGGTCAATTGTTATAAAATTTGTCAATTTGTCCTCAATTCCTTGTATTTAAGAAACGTTTCCCAATTTATATAAATAAATCAAACGTCTATCAATTTTAATTAAACATTTGCCAATGTTTATCAAGTTTCTATATTTTTTTTCATATTTTTATAAATTTAAACTCAAATTACTGTCCTTTAACTTGCAATATCTGTCCATTCCATATCAAATTTCTATTAATTTAAATTAAATCTTGATCAATTTGTATCAAATTTGTACATTTTTATAAATTTTAAGATATTTTTGCCAAACTATATATATAAATCAAACGCCTCTCAATTTTCTTACAAAATTTCTGCCAATTTTTATCAAGTTACTACCAATTTTTAAAGCATTTCTGTCAATGTAGGTCAAATTACTTTAAATATCCAATATCTGACCACTTTCTTTCAAATATCTGTTTATTTAAATTAAATCTTGGTAAATTTCTATCAATTTTAGGATATTTTTGCCTAATCATATAAATAAACCAAACTTCTTTCAATTCATCATAAATTTCTGTCCCTTTTTATACAGTTTCTATCATTTTTTATGACATTTCTGTCAATCTAGGTCATATTGCTGACCTTTAATATACAATATCCTTGCATTTTCATCAAATATTTGTCAATATTTATCTAATTTGTCAGTTTCTTTAAATCGGTATCAAATTTATTTCCATTTTTATCAAATTTCTGCCAATTTTATCCATTTTCCGTCTATATTTAACAAAGGCCTTTCAATTTTTATCACATTTCTGTTAATTTGAATCAAATTTCTGCATAATTTTAACAAATTAATTGTCGAATAGATTTTTTATCAAAATTATTGAACATTTTCCGGATAATCGATCGTCCGCTTTTTGTACGTGGACCAAAAACAGATTTGTTGACGTCAACCGTTCTTTCCCTTAATATTAAGCTGCCTATTGTTTGTTTTTTATGTTCATAGTCTAAAAATTGATGTGCCGAAGGTTTTTTCACCAAATTTCTCTTATTGTATTTTTCGTTGAGCACTTCGCTATTTATACTTTTTTTTGATAAGCTTATTGCTAGATTAAATTTTGAATTGCTGCTTATTTTTATATTCGCTTCGTCAAATTTATTGAAAATCAAACTTTTGTTATTTTTTTCTCCCTTCGTCAAGCGTTGCTCGGACACCAAGATGGCGTCCTCTTTTTGATCCATTGGAACGTAAATGATGACATCATCGCGGAAATTAAGCTCGATTTCTACTGGTGGACGAGCAGCCAATCTTATTCGTGGGACAAAATCCATAGCCGGATGTGACGTCATCGATTCAGGAATTGATACTGGATTTTTTGCAGTCAAGCAATTACAGTAGGATACCGATTATCCGGAACAGAAATTTCCCGGATAAACGAAATTCTCGGATTTTCCGCAAATTTGGACAACTCAAACATGTAATTTTGTGGAAAAAAAAATGTATTGCATGTACTGACATCACAATTAATAATGATTTTATTTTGTTATAAATAAATATTTATTTAATTTGTAAACGTTTTAATTAATTTATTTTTGTTTTCATTATTTATGTTTATTTTTGACAATTTTTTTATTTTCGTCTTATGTTGTTGTATTTTTCATGCAATTTTTATAAATATATTTTATTATTTAATTTAATTTTTTATTTTGTAATTTATTTTTCATTTAATTTTCATTGTTATTGTTTATTTGTTATCAATTTTTTTTTATTTTTCACCTTATTTTGTTATTTTTATTCCTAAATATACTTTTTATTTTCATCCAGAATATATGTCATGTTATTTATAATGGTAATTTTTTATTTAAATTTTATTCGAAAAATAATAGAACGTTTATAAATTTAGGCTCATTTTTACATGCTTTATTTTATTTGTGTTAACACATTTTTATTTTTAAATTTATATTTAATCTTTATTCAGTCAATATTAGAATAAAAATACCATACTAAAGATTGCGAAATTATTTTCACAACCAGTGCTATTTTATTTACCAACGCGCGTGTTTTAAATAAAATGAATTTTTGCAAAAAAAATTACTGTATATATGATATTTTAATAATTTATTTATTAATTACTTTTCAATAATTTTAAAAGAAGCGCTGAATTTCTTCCATTTTATCAAGGCGTCTTTTTTAAGTTATGCGTCCTGGTTTATTTCACTATGTACTTTAATCCTGCAAATTTTTAATCATTTTATTTTATTAATTTTGTTAAATTATTTTTTTTTAATTTTAAAATAAGCGCCTAATATATAGGGATGTTTATCGTTCATTATGGGGAGATCCCGACAACGATTAATGGTCACATTGTAGACTTCCATTTTCAACATGGCGGCTTCTTCAAGTTCCGTCGGTGAAAATGTGAATTTTTTGTATCGAGCGATGGGTAAGTACCGGAATATTTCGCAAAAATCATAATTTACGAGTTATTTGACAGCTTGGGCTATCGAAATATATTAAAATATATCAATTTTGGATGCAATTTGAAGGAAACGAGACAATGAAAACGATGCTGATTGTCATTGGTCTAGTCGTGCAATCGCCAACAAGAAAAACGATTTATTAGCAATATTCCTTTCAAAATTACATTTTTTTATTCCAAATCTCGATTTAAAAACATTTAATACGATTAATTTGAATTGCGGTGGCTACCAACGATATCAAATTTAGTTGTAAATGCATTTTATATTGCGATATTTATGGCGTTTAGAAATAATGGAATGTTCCATGAATCGAATATACGAGTCATATGCTTACTGTATATAACGTAAATGCATGTACAGGTGGTTTTATGATAAAATTTTTGCCAATATTATTTAAAAAGCTAAATGATGACCTCTTGGATATGTTTCGAAGGTTGCCGGCCTTTCTCGGGGATGCGGGGGTTTAAAACATCGTTCTAGTACTATTACGTTCGAAAAATTTGCTATAAAGACAATAAAGATCGAACGGCCTTCAATATATGTTCGTTATGTAATTTTATTAAAGCACATTTCTATATATGGCATTTGCAGTGTAGATTTAGGCGACATGAATGACGAAATGATCAATAGGGGCTTCAAGGTCGGGTAAATACAGTGTCAAGCTGATCATGCATTTGAAATATATCTGAGGTAATTTGTATGAAAACTACTGATCAAACGTGGTAAACACCTCTGACAAATTGTGATTGGTAAATGACTATTCATGATCACGACCAAACCCTTGTCCTTCACGATGGGTCATGAAGAGAAGTGACCGGCCAATGCATTATGACCATTATCGATTAAGTGACCATTTATATTGGTAATTGATCAATCATGAAGTAATTGACTAATCGCCAGTCTTGATCTAATGAAAATGGTCTTGATCAGTAGGTGACTATATATAGCCAAGGTCAGTTTGTGAACGGTACAATCAGAAAATGACCAGTGAATTAACCAGTTTGGGTCAGTAGGTGACAAATTATATCATGGCGAATTCCAATTGTCCACACCAGGGCAGAGCAGTGGCTAGCCAGTACAACCGAAAGTCGTGATATTTTTGGCACGGTACATCCTCAAGACGCCATGTTGGATGCTCTGGCTACTCTAGCTCTTGAGACCGAGCAGTCGAGGTACTCTCAGAGCATTCTTTTTGGACAAAGGAAACAGTCCAGTAGGGTGCACCGATTTCGACCAAGTATGCACGATGGACAAATGGAACGGAATGAGAGCAGATTTGTACGCTCGGAGTACCCCAGTGTACTCTTTTTGGACAATTGGAATTCGCCATAAGTAATTGATCAATCACCTGTCTTGATCTAACGAAAATGGTCATGGCCTGTAGGTGACTTAGCCAAGGTCAGTTGGTGACAGATCATTTGCAATCAGGAAATGTCCGGTGAATTGTTATTAATGTGTGTCCAGGGATGATCTGTAAATGACTGCTAATGGGCGTTTTTAGTGCTTAATCATTTTGGTAAATTATTGATTCGTAGGCAACTAGTCATTATTACTGGATTGGAATTACGATTGGAATGTGACCTGTCGTCCTTGATCAGTAACCAGTCATTTTCAACAATTGATTGAATGAGTTCTGGTCATGATTACATCGCTAGTGCACAGCTGTGATCAGATATTGACAAGTTTCTGCCTAAACTGCCCATTCATTGTGACCAGAAAATGACTTGTTTCTGGTCAATTCTGCCATGCAATTTCGTCAATAAATACTCAGTTTGTGACTTGTCAACCTTGTAAAATTTCTATAATACTATTTAACTCGAAATAATTTCTCTGACCGATCAATGCACTTCTATTTACCATGTCTTTTAGTCTGAATATTTTGAGTTTACAAACTTCCATCAGAATTGTTATCTCGGGGAGTTGTCTTGCATTAACTTTTTTGAAAATAAAAATTCAATTTTTTTAATTTTAAAAATGTTTTTATTTTTGAATTTTAGTTGAACGAGATCCGCACAAACGGCGTGTTAAACCCGTGGCTAGCAACATGCTGCAGTTGGATTTCGGAGATTTGGGCGACAGTTCGGACGACAGCGATTTTAAAATAAATGAGAACGAAGGTTAGACTCAATATGCAACACATCATTTTATGTCAATTTTCTTGGTGGAGGGTCCGAAATAAGGATAATTCGTAAACAATGTGCTTAAAATTACCAATTACGATTACGGAAAACACCTAAGCCTGAAATTATGGTTTAGTTTTGTCACCTATGAAACTTTGTCTTTTCCCCCCAATTTTAAAGTACGTTATTTGTATATAAAAATCTCGAAAAACTGTCGATTTGACGAAATTTCCTTCTTTGTTTCACAAACTTTGTGTTAGACAATTGCTCGTTAAACGTACGTATTTGTTTTTAAAATAAAGTAAAAATCATTTTATCATGCTGCGATATTTTCAGAAGAGCCAGGTAAGATGTGCATAAATTCAACAATTTCTTTTCTTGGATTGTATTCAAAATTAAAGAAAATTATAAAAATGAATGGGGAAAAATGTAATTATCTTTCATTTTTGATCAAGATGGAGACTCGGATAGCATTAATTCCAGCGAAAGCAAAGGCGGTGTGGACAGTGACGATGATTCTGAAGACGGTGAAGAAGCGACCACTGAAGACAGTGTCAGCAACGAAAGTTACGCTAGAAAAAAGTCCGGTGGTTTGACAACCATCGCAGAGTTGATCGAACAAGCCAGGATTAAGCAAGCGCAGGCACGGCAAAGGGTAAGAAAATAGCAAAGATTTAATAACATTTTTGTAATTCTTTACATCACCGTCAAAATTATAAATTTTATATTGACCCTTCAGTAAAAAATGATATTGCATAATGTTTTAATTCAAATCAAAGATGGCAATTTTTCTAACACACTAATTACGGTTTATTTACCGCAAACAGATAGCGAGCAACGACGTTAGCTTAAGCCCGTTTAAAATCTTGATATGCGCAGTCTGCTTAGGTGACATAAGGTGAGTCCGGATCCATATGGGGTGTGCGCAAAGTCTCTTTCAAAAAAAATTAACGAAAACTACCTAATTTTCAAGACAATCTCATCATCATTTACTAGGGGTGTTCATTAATCTTCTGCAATCATTTTGTTTAAATACGGCTGTATTTAAAACATTGAAATTAAACAACTTTAAGACTTTAAACTAACATAGTTTCTTTTAAAACATTTTTTCGAATTAGCAATGTTCCCCCAGACCTGGAAAACCTGGAAAAGTCAGGGAATTTGAAAATGTCTGGAAAAGTTGGGGAAAAGTCAAGGAAGAATGGCTTATTTTAAAAAAAGTCAGTAAAATTCAACGCTATCATGGCTATCCAAAATTAATGCTTCCACATGTTTAACTCTGGGCCCATTTTCTGAGGACGAATTTGCAAAATTTTCTAGGTTTTCTGTGTACCAATTTGCAAAATTCTCTAGGTTTTCCCATGCAAATTAGCAAAATATTCCACGTTTTCAGAGTGCAAATTTGCCAAATTTTCCATGTTTTCCGTGAACGAATTTTAAAAATTCTCTAAATTTTCCGAGTGCAAATTTGCAAAATTTTCTGCGTTTTCCGAGTACAAATTTGCAAAATTTTCCACATTTTCTGTGTAAAAATTTGTAAAATTTTCCACGTTTTCCATGCATAAATTGTCAAAATTTTCAAACGTTTTCTGAATACAAAATTGTCACATTTTCTATGTTTGTTTTCAAAATTGTCGTTTTTAAATTTTGAAAAATATTTTCCAGTGTATATTTTGCAAAATATGTCAATTTTTCACATTGTCATTGGTCAGGGACTTTTTTAAAACCTGGAAAAGTCAGGGAAATTGAAAATGAAATTTCTGGGGGAACCCTGATTAGGGGATTACTTTGTACGCACCCTGCATTCTTTTCATTTGAAATTTTCTTATCAAAATATTTATACCGATTAATGATCTTCTTCTACGTAGCGAGGAGGAAGACGAGATCGTTGAATGCGATAGCTGCGGCGTTTCTGTTCACGAAGGTATGTTTTTTACAGTAAAATTACAAGAATCCCAAGCAAATTTCAAGGAATTCTCTAGTCAAATTCGGATGATTGTACAAATTGCGTTGGCTAATACCAAATTTATAAAATATTACTTTACGGCTGTTATTTGGGTTATTCGTGAATCATATTTTGATCTGCTGAGTGGGTTTTTGGCCGGAATTTTAACGGAGATAATCGATGAATTTTTAGTCGTCCTAATACTTTTTTAATTTTTGTGGAGATATTTTCGATGGAAATTGCACATTTTAAACCACAAACTCGTTTAGCGCACATTGACGAAGCTTTTCGTTTACGTTTAGGATGTTACGGAATCAGCGATGCGGAATCCGTGAGCAGTACTATATCGTCTAGTTCGACAGAACCGTGGTTTTGCGAAGCTTGCAGAGCTGGAAACAAGAATCCGGTAATTTTTTTAAGACATTTAAAGTTTTTCAGTAATTTTGCCCGTGAAATAACGCTGCATTTTTGTTTTTAGATTTGTGAACTGTGTCCTAATTTAGGCGGAATTTTTAAAGAAACGGATGTTGGGAAGTACGTGACGATGATTTACTATAATTGATACTCTCGATGTTGAAAAATTCGGTTTTGCCCTGTTTAAAATAAAATTTATTTTGAAGTTAATAAAAAAAAAGCTATCTGTAAAATTTTGTGCAATCAGGATATTGACTTTAAGATCAATGAAATTTGCGTCTTAGTTGCCTAGCAAATTTATAATGTGTGTTCACTGTTTAATTTTTATTTTTCTAGATGGGTTCATATTGTTTGCGCACTCTACATTCCCGGCGTAGCATTCGGAAATGTGGACAAGTTATCGCACGTCACGTTGTTCGAAATGCCATATTCAAAATGGGGCGCTAGGGTAAGTTAGTTTAAGATTTTAAAAATGTTTTCAGGACTTACAATTCAATGCTTTCGAAATGATTTTTTTCCCGCGTAAATTTTGCGGCTTCAAAAACTTTTGAACTTATTTTAAAGAGCTTTAAAACTTCGTCCCTATATTGCATATTTTGTGATTCGAAAAAGTTTCTGGTTCATTAAAAATAAACGTTTGAGAAATGCGAAATCTAGAAATTCCTAGTTTCTAGTTATTTTTCATCAGCATCAATAGAAGTATAAATTGCGTCGAAAATCTTTAATTTTATGCCAAAAATTTTATTAAAAAAAATGCCATTAGATTTATGATTATGCTTCTAATTTTTAAAGTTTATAAAAATATAAGAGTTTTTTAAATCCTATGCCCGCAATTGTAAAAATTAAGAAATGACAACTAGAAAATTATGAAAATAACTAATATTATTTATTAACATTTGATACAGAATATTGAAACATGGCTTATACTTTTCCTATTTTTAAATATTTCAATAGCAGCATGACATTATTTTGAAAAATACGTGAAAAATGTACAATCTTTTACCATTTTTTATATACTTTAAATCGTAAAAATGTTTTTTTAAGTAATTTAAGTAATTTAAGTAGTTAACATTTTCCTCCGATAAAGCAACATTGAAAACAAATGTGTAATAAGGCAATAAATATACTGAATGTAATGCACATGGACATGATGATTCTGTATTTTTTTGGTTTTTTACTACATGTATTACAGTCGACGTGTACATGTTCAATTTAATTTAATTCAGGCATTCTTTGTATAGTGACCACCTGTGTACAGTGACCAACATTGCATTTTTTTTGGTGGTCACTCTTAACAGGTTTTACTGTATCAACATTTATTCTTTATTAACAAAAAAAATGCATTTTTATTTGAAGCAATGCGGACTATGCGAGGACGAGCGCTACAGTCTCACCGGAGTATCCATCGGCTGCGATGCCGGACTGTGTCGCAACTATTTTCACGCAACTTGGTAATGTTTTTATCGTTTTAACGAAACGAATATATTTAACTAACGAATTATTTTCTATCGTTTCAATTATTACAAGGTTAGAGTTTTTAGCTCCGCCTTTAGCGGATTTGTTGGTGCCGAAGATTTAACACATTTCCGTATTCTTCTTCTTGTTTTTCAGCGCTCAAAGAGAAGGCTTGCTATCTGAAGCTTCGCACGATGAGGTGAGAGTAAGTTTTTCATATCTTTCACCTCCTTCAGGTGTGTGCTTCTCTTCCGCTCGATTCTAACGTGATGCGCCGACGTTCGTTCGACGTTGGTCCGTTTCGACCGTGTGCATATTTCATCTCTCATCCTAACGCCTTTTTTGTTGTTTCCTCTTTTCGCCGCTCTTGCGTTGCTGTGATTTGTCACGAGTTTTGTCGGGTTTATGTTTCTTCTTCTTCTTCATCGTTCGTGGTGTTGATGGTGGCAATTTCACGTAGCTTCTACCCATATTGACGCATTGCTTGCCACGTTGCAGGATATTGCCGATCCGTTCTTCGCTTACTGCAAGCTCCACGCCGACAAGATGATCGTCCGAAGCAAGAGGTGCAACTGGCTGGCGCTGCAGTCGCAGATGAAGCAACGGACCGAAGACAACACGGCGGATAGCGCGGAAAAGGTGAGATTCCTTTTGTGATGAATTTTGGCTTAAAAATTAACCGGTGATTTAGGTGTCTACCGTTGATCCTTTGTCGATGGGAAATTTTCAAAAACAGTTTTAGGCAAGATACTAAATATTGTAATGAATGTTTTAGACATTTTAATTAAAATAACGCACCGGAGGATAGTTGTGTTGTTTGTCAATTTTTAAAACGTGGAACTACATCAGGGGATGCATCAGAATTTATGGAATAATAACATCAACAAATTTAACATTTGATCGGTCATTTTTTCCTACGTTTAATCTGGCATTATTGCGTACATTTAATCGGACATTTTGTTGCAATATTTAATCGGGCATTTTTGCGGAAATTTAACAGGGCATTTCTACGAACATTTAATCGGGCATTTTTTTTAATGATCGGTAATATTTTCATACATTTAATCAAGCATTCTTTTGGACGTATACACGGACAAATAATCGAACATAATCAGAATTAGTTATTTAATCGGATGCCTTAAAAACGTCCGATTAAATTCGCACACATTGAATGTGGTCTGGTGACCACATTCATTTTAAAGGGCATCCGATTAAATAACCAATTCTGATTATGTTCGACTATTTGTCCGTTGATACGTCCGAAAAAATGCTCGGTTAAGTGTAAGAAAAATGCCCAATTAAATGTATGAAAAAATGCCAAATCATTAAAAAAAAATGCCCAATTAAATTTCCAAACAATAAAAAATAATTAAACTGTGAAAGAGTGGAACATTTCCAAATGATGTCATCAGAATTATAATTGATGTGATATTGATAAAAACGATTCATTTTTACAAACAACATTTGATCAATGTTCTAAACCATTGGGCATTTTTTCGGACATGTAATTGGACAAATAATCGTACATTTTAGGACTTTCGAAACTCCAAAACTATAAAAATAATTGAACTTGGAAAAAAAATGAAAAATTTAACGTGCGAATGTTTTGACATAATTTTTTAAATATTTTTTCAGGGACGAATGATAAGAAAACTGAACCGACATCAAGTGAAATACAGAGATTCGAAAGCTACTAAACCTCATCCATGGGGTAGGACATTTTTACCTTTTTATGTACATTTATATTTGTTTTTTGGATGATGTGGATTAACTTATTGGAAATTTTGCATTATGAATTCGAGATTTAGCACGCTCTTGATGGTTTTTGTTCTTCTTGTGTTTTTTCCAGTCCCGACGCAGAAAATGCCTCGTTTACTCGACTCTAGTCCGTCCGCTTGCCGAAAGCTCATCAGAAAAGCTGAGCTCATGGGCCTTAATACCCAAGTGAGTCGAGTATTTACCTTATTAACACTGGATTTGAATAGTTTAACGTCCGCAACTTAATTTTTGACTCGTTTTAAAAACGTCAAGACGCTGCAAGTTCAACCTTTGAAGGAAGAACGGATCATCGACATAAGGAAAAAGTGGCACATCGCCCCGGCTTTTAACGTGGAATTCATAAGTTATTTTCTCGGTACTGGTTCGGTTGTTTTAGCTATTTGCCAATATTGCCTTTTATTTATCAATTAGGTTGTCTGATTTGACTTAACTTTTGCAAAATGATTCTAGATTATGAAACCAAAGTATTAAATTTTTTCAAGATTTTATTACGCGTAACTTTGAATTCGACACACATTTCATTTACGGTATTAATTATTTAAACTAACCAAAAAATTTATAAACAATAACATTCCAATTCACGTCTCATATTTATTACGATTTTTGATCTTGTAATCTCATATCGCTGATTTTGAAATTTTATCGTCGAATAGCAATTTTTCGTTTTAAATTTTATTGTCAAAGTTTTGTTTTCTTCATTTAAATTTTTTTTTTGGATTTTATCGCAAAATGGAGTTTTTCGCTTTTTACTGCCAACGTTTTGTTTTCTCATTTGAATTTCTGGTGTTTAATCGAAAATTGTCTGTTGAATTTTTGAGACAACTTGTAAATATTCATTCGAATTTATCACAACGAGGAATTTTTGTATTTAAAATTAAAAGCTTTTCATCCGAATTTATTGATAAATAGAATTTTTTTATCCTAGAAATGTATTGCTGTTTTTTTATTTGAACTTATATCGTTTAATTAAAATATTTTATTTAAATATATCTTCAAATGTAAATTTTTCATTCCTTGTTATGTTTGCTGCTTTATTTCTAACTCTAAATATTAAATCTAAATATTGTCTAAATATTTTTCAATCAAATTATTAAATCTAAATGCGTTACTTTATTGATTTGAAAAAAAATGGTTATTTTCGGAGATTTTAAGAGTGTCTTTTCAGACTTGCTGATTTTTGTACGATTATGTCTTTTTGTCTTAGATCGTAACGAACGAATGATCTCCATGCAAAACCGATTAGATGATCTTCTCTCGGAAAACGTCAAGTTGCAAGAAACCGAGAAAAGTATGAGAAAACACTACGACGAGGTATGATCGAAATGAACTTTTTCGTATTTCTGCGTATCTTTACGTAATTTGTAATTTTTTTTCCTCTTATTTTTCTTAGTTGTTTTCTGAGAGTGAAAAACTCAAAAATGTGAATAACCTTCTGCGGGAACAAGGAACAAAACTGTGGAAAATATTAATTGCCCTGGATGCGAAAGCAAGCAAACCTCAAGCTGGTGTCTTTTTAATTTTTTATCATTTGCTCATCATTTAAAAGTAAATTCTTAATTTTTCAGAAACGCGCGATGCCAGAAATCTTGCATCCCGCAAAAGTGGTGAAATCTCCCACGATTTCGGGCAAAAAGTGTGAGCGAGATGTTTCCGTAGCATTAAATAAGTAAGTTTCATGATTATTTAGCTTTTTCTCGTTAAAATAAGATCGATACAAGAAGCTTCAACATCTTTTTTTTGCTGGCGAATTTGGAGAATGCATGACAGATTTTAGCTAAAAACGACAGGGTTCCCCCAAACCTCGAAAATACGGAAAAGTCAGGGAACTTGAAAATTCTTGGAAAAATACGTAGCCCGAGCTACGGGTTTAGCTCGAGGCCTATTTTCAAGCTGTACAAATTTGCATAATTTCCAACAATTTCAGAGGACAAATTTGCTAAATTTTCAACAGTTTCCGAGACTAATTTGCTAAATTTGAACAGTTTTCGAAGACTAAATGGCAAAATTTTAAAGTTTTTTTTCTCTAGTATGGATTCGTACAATTTTGAACATTTTTCTAGCGAAAATTTTGAAAATTTTCAGCAATTTAAAAGGACAAATTTGCTTAATTTTCAACAGTTTCCGAGGACAAACTTGCGAAATTTTACACGTTTTCCTGATTTCCTGTTTTCCACGTTTAAATTGTTTTCGAGTATAGATGTTTCCGACAAAAAATTTTTTAATTTGCAACAGATGCCAAATTCTAAACCTTTTGTGAGTACACATTTTTAAAATTTACAGCGTTTTCTGAGTACAAATTTGCAACAAAAAATAATTTCTGCATACAGATTTGTGAATTTTTTGCAAAAAACATGCTAGTCATTTCAAAAGTCATGCTAATTTTGACTAATGTCAAAGCAAAACAGGACTTGCAAAATTGTGGATAGCATTGTTAAATGTCAATTTTGTCATTGGTCAGGGAAATTTATTTAAAAACCTAGATAAATCAGGGATTTGAATATGAAATTTCTGGGGAACCCTGAGTGAGGAAAAACGTTTGAGGGGAAGAAACAATCCGAATCTCTAACATCGAACTTTGCGCTTTTAAGATGCGGTCTCTGCAAGCGAACATCTGATCAGCATTTGCTGGCTAGATGCGACACGTGTGAGCTATTTTATCATCTCGGTTGTCTCGATCCGCCTTTGACGAGGATGCCCAAGAAAACCAGGCTGCAAGGATGGTGAGAAAATAAGTTGTTTTTTATGTTTTTTTGACACGAACGTTACCGCCTGCAGTCCTAAAATCATGGTTAAAAAATGCAGGCAATGTTCCGAATGTGATAAATCCGAAGACGAAAAGATGGGCGATGAGTTTGATCCGAATGCACCGAGAAAACTTAGAGAGCACATCAAGGAGCCGGTGAAATTCACTCCGCCGGCCAGCAATGAAAGCAACGCCAGCAGCAACGCGAGCAACTTGGACGAAGAGAAAGAAGAAATAGTCGAAGAAAAAACGAGAAGTGTTACTAGGGCATCGAGGAAAAAGGTGAGGAGCACAAAAATCTGGCAGCGTTTATCATTAGTCGAGTAAATTTTCAATCATGACTAAAATGAAGGAATAAAATTGATGACTAAATAGACAAGGAGCGAGGCTATGTTTTCGAATTTTCAACAATTTTGCGAAGTTTTCGTTTAGTTTTGCGAATTTTTGATAATATTGAAAATTTTCGACGGTTAGGAAAATTACTTACAGTTCTACAGAAGATTTTCTGCAGTTTCTACGGAATTTTCGACAATTTGGCAGGTTGTGCGACCATTCTGTGAATTTTGCACCCATTTTGTGAATTTTTCGACCATTTGGTGAATTTTGCTACCAAATTTTGTGAATTTTTCCACTGTTTTGCAATAATATCGCCAAAATTGTAAATTTTCGACACTTAGGAAGATTTTTCTACAGTTTTTTTTCTCGACAATTTGGCGAATTTTTTACAGTTTGGCAGATTTTTTATAGTTTTACAAATGTTCAACAATTTTACTAATGTCCGACTGTTTGGATAATTTTCGACAATTTTGTGAATTTTGTGACCATTTTATGAAGTTTGCAACAATTTTGTAAATTTTTTGACAATATTGCACATTTTCGACAGTTTTGTTATTTTTCGACAAGTTTTCACAATTGCCAAATTGTGAAAAGTTTCGGAAATTTTCCATTAAGTTGCGAAAATTGTGGATAATTTGCAAAATTATCGAAAATTTCTTAGCTAGTTTGCCAGTTCTGTGAATACTTACGAAGTTTGTCGTTGCATATACGACTAATGACTAATGAATATTAGTCTAATTAGTCTAGATTACGACTAATCAATCGTGGATCAAGAAGAGCCTTGACTAAGGACTAACCAAATTAGCCGTTAGTCGTTACTAATGCACGAATGATTAGTCGTTAGTCTGGATTAATCAATCAACTTGTACCATGTTCTTAAAAGTTGTAGTTTAAACTGCAGTCGGTTTCCTGAAATTCGATTAAGTTATCAATTTTCTAACATAGCGGAAGGTTAGAGCTCCGCGGAGAAAAAGGCAATTGGATAACAAGATGATGCTGACGCCGACGAAGCTGGTAATTTCTCTGACGAAGATTGCGACGCCCATCGTGTCCATGAAAACGGAAGTGATATCACCGCCGTCACCACCGTCACCTCCAACAGAAATTGTGGAAAGTAGTGAAAGCCCGAAACAGTCGCGAAGAGGAAAGAAGAGGAAATACCGGAGGAAAATCAAACCGCCCAGCGGAAGGTCGAAGGTAGTGCCGAAGAAGGAAAAGGAAATCGAAGAGGTAATTCCGTGACCTTCTGGTCAATGTCATTATATGATGTTGGTTGATGAGAGTCAAGGGCGCAGTCCAAGCTTGGTCGGTTATCTTTACGAACCACGATGATCTGAAAATCGAACTGAGGCTTAGTTTTAAATATGTATTACCGGATTCCCCCAGACTGACCTGGATAATCTGGAAAAATCAGGGAAATTGAAACTGCCTGTAAAAGCCAGGGAACTTGAAGATGTCTGGAAAAATCAGGGAAGAATGATTTATTTTGAAAAAGTCACGGAAATTTAACGTATTAATGTTGTCACAATCCAAAATTAATTCTTCTACGTAGTTAGCTCAGGGCCCATTTGCAAACTTTTTAAAATTTCTCAGTACAAATTTTTGAAAAATTATTTTCTGAAGACAAATGTGCAAAATTTTCGACAGTTTTTGAGGGCAAATTTGTACATTTCTCAATAGTTTCTGAGTGCAAATTTGTAAAAAATTTCTATAGATTTCTGAGAAAATATTTTAAAAATTTTCAAGTTTCCGTGTATAAATTTGCAAAATTTTCAACGGTTTCGAAGGACAAACTTGCAAAATTTTTCACGTTTTCAGAGTACAGATTTGCAAAATTTTCAACGGATTTGGAAAATTTTCCGCATTTTCTGAGTGCAGATTTGAAAAACTTTCCACATTTTCTGAAGACAAATTTTCAAAATTTTCTCATACTAATTTTGTAAATTTTTCAAAATATTTAATATTTTTCTATGTCGATTTCGCAAAATTGTGATTAACATTGGCAATTTTGACCTTATCTTGGACAGGGAAATTTGTTTCAAAACCTGAAAGATGTCAAGGAAGTTGAATATGAAATTTCTGAGGAAATCTTTGTTGACTATACAGCAATTTGAGCATCGCGACTCGTTATCTATAAAAATCGTATCATTATTTCATCTGTTTATGTACAGCCCCTCCCAAAAAAGATTCGGATCTCATCGGACAAAGCGGGCTCTCAGAAAGGGCGGAAAAGTCAGGACTTAAGGACGGAATGCTGCCAGTGCGATGAAACCGGTGATAACAACAATTTGGTTAGGTCGGTGAGCCCTGAAATTCGATGAAAATCCACTATCGAAATTTTACCTGGAATAATTCTATTTCCAGTTGAATAATATTTTTTTATTCGCTCATTAACAGGTGCGATGATTGCCAGAAATGCTATCATTTCATGTGCTTGGATCCTCCGGTCAAAAAGTCGCCGAAGCAAAGGGGATACACTTGGTATTGCGAAGACTGCGACGCTAGCGTAAGAACATAATTTTAAAACAAATTTTCCATTCCAAGTTTAAGAATATACCATGCAACCTCATTAAGAAGAACTCGCTTTAAACGAATTTCTGATATTGCGAGCCCATTTCCAGTCCACGTCCAGGAATATGGTCCGTATGGACGGCTAATGTTAATTTCTTCAGCCCTGTACACACCACCACTAAACCAAAACTAAAACCTCCAAACTGAGTTAGTGATGACGAAAACATGACGATGGCAAGCCGTTTTGACCAAACTCAAAAGGATGAAATCAAGTTTGGTAGCTAAGTTTGTCCTATCCGTATAGTGTCGGTCTCTCGCTTTCATCTGGTCAAACTAGGCCAAACTTTCGGCGGTGGCGCATGCTACTATCAACGATTCAAACGACTGCATATCTTATCTATTGTGTTTTGAAGTCTCCACGCACGTGTTTTCACAGATTGGGATTGCTGAAAACATAATTGAGTATATCTGCCGTAAGTATTGCTGTGTTTATAGGTGAAAACACGTGCGTGGAGACTTCAAAACACGATAGATCAAACACGTGTGTGGAGACTTCAAAAGAATCAAAACCTGATAGATGCGATATGCTGTCATGTGAAGTATCATAGATAGTATCATAGATAGAAGCGCGCGCCACCGCCGAAAGTTTGGACTAGTTTGGCCAGATGAAAGCGAGAGACTGACACTCGACGGATATGCCAAACTTAGCTACCAAACTTGATTTCCTCTTTTTGAGTTTGTTAAAAACGGCTTGCCATGAAATTTTTTTCATCATGCTTTCGTCATCGCTAACCTAGTTTGGAGGTTTTGGTTTGGTGGCGGTGTGTTCGATGAAAATGTAGCTCTAGAAAGATGATTTTTTAAGATAAATTCACATCGAATACCTTTTTTCCTAAAACTAAAAGTAACACATTATAAGAAAACACTTTTCGTACGATAATTGTACACCCCGATAACTTTTTGTACAGGATGACGACGACGAAGAAGAAGAAAAACCAGAAAAGGAAAAGATCAAAGTGGAGAAGAAAGTGACTAAAAGTCCCGGATCAGACGCGAGCGTCACGACATCGCCCGTCACCAGACGAGGGAGGAAAAACTCAAAAAGTAGCCCCAAGACGGGAGCAGCGGGTCTGCATTCTTCATCCCTATAATCGCTATCTAATACTAGTCAGAAAATAAGGTAAATTTCTTCTTCGTGGTAAGATAATGGATGATAAGATGGATGAAATATTAAATGTTTATATTTTTTGCTACTTCGGGAAAATACTTTGTAAACCGTAAAACTGGAAAGTCTCGGATGTAGTTGTCCTCTAGCTCCGAATTCACCCGTAACGATAATGAGATTGATGTCACGGTCCGAATTTGCATTTTTGGTAAAAATATTATTGAAAGTATCATAGACTCGGGATGGATTAACCGAGGTCATGCAGACATCCCTGACATTAAACGCAAAATATCAAAAATGTTCAAAAATGATGGAATTTATTGAATTTTGATCTAGCCTCGTTAAGATTAAGTTCAAGGGACGCAGGATTTACATAAGAAGTCATCTTCAAGTGGTCGGTAAATATGAATTAATCAAAGAACAACGACGACACGACCATCAGCAATTATTTTTTGCTGATTTTTGCTTATTTTTTGCAAATAATTGCTGATGGTCGTGTCGTCGTTTTTCTTTGATTAAGGGACGCAGAACGTCAAAATTTGTTCGTTTAAACCGTAGTTGGTATTGTCGGAAGTCAAAAAATCGTGAATAATACGCAAGCTCGTTAATCCGATTTTGGATAATCCGCAAGCTAGTTAATCCAATTTTGGATATTCCACAAGCTCGTTAATTCAATCATGGATAGTCTACAAAAGTTGTTAATTTACAAGCTGATTGAAACAATTTATTTAAATTAAAAGAAGGGTAATCCACAAGCTCGTGAATCCAATCCTGTATGATCCGCAAGCTCATTAATCCAATCTGAGATAATTTGCAGCCTCATTAATCCACGAGCTGGTTAAAAAACTACATTTACATTACAAAAAAACCAAAAAAAAACCTGATAATCGAGGGGCTCGTTAAACCAATCATGGATAATCCGCAAGCTCGTTAATCCAATCCTGTATAATCTTTAAGCTTTTTAATCCACAAGCTGGTTAACCCGAGTTTCTGATGATCGGGAGTCTACATTTGTCACGATGTGTCAAAACTAATGAAATTTAAAGAACTTTTATTTGAAAATTTATTAGGAAATACTTATTTCTTTCACATATTTTTTGTTTTATGATATTTTTGCTAGGTCATGCTTTCCAATCACTTATTTTCGTAATTGTGGCAAAGACTTTAATTAATTTTAAGTCTTCGTTTTACAATGTCTGTATGTGTTTTTATACGCATTTCTTTAATCAAGGTATTAATTCAGAAATAAATTTAATTTGTGATTGATAATGTAATCTCTTCAGGTATAAAATCTGAATTTTTTAGCAGGCTTATTGGCATTTCTTGTATGAAGATCCGTTTCGATATTCCTAACCATTATGGGAAACCCTAACCAGGCAAAGTGCATAAATAGAAAACGTCCGATGAACAAATGTTGCAACAAGTAATATCAAAATTATTTTAATATTTTGAAATAAAATATTACTAAAATATTTGACTTTTAGCAAAAAAACAACACGTGACAGTTAAAAAATTGGTTTGTATTAAAACTGGTAAGAACTAAAAATTGGTTTAAATATTTTAAAATAAACTATATAATATTCCACAAAAAAAAACTTGAGTTAAATAAAAAATTTGACTTTTTCAAAAATTAAATTAAAAATAATTAAATAAAAAATGGTTTTGTAAATTAATATAATACAATTTTTCCACAAAAAAACAACAAGAAAAAGAAACGATGCAATTTTGGTAAATAAATTTATTTTTTACAAATCTATCTAACTTTGCAAAATAAGCTAAATTTTCTTAAAACAAATCTAGTTTCCAAACCCATTTTCCACCATTTAATTTTGCTAAAAAAAATTGATTTGCGAATTAAAAGCATAATTCCCAGCAATTTCAATGCTATTTCCCGATCGGAAAATTTCAAACAAATATTTTTTTTTTTTTTCGGCAGATATGTTTTCTGCCGTGATATTTTTGTGCGCAAAATTTCAGATTATCTCATAAAATAAATAAGGATTTTTTTTTCATAAGATAAAGAAATGGAAGGATCTATCATTTAAATTCGAAAACTAATTATTTCGCCTTAAATTTCTTTACGCTAAATTTTGTGAAATTTTATGTCTCGACTAGAATCTATTCATATAAATTTTTTCAAATTAATCGAATTCAACAGAATTTAACGAACCTAAAATGTAAGAATGGTCACAGTGTTTCATCAACTTTTATTAATTTCAGGATTTTCGTATATTTTCGATGCTCGTTGTTGCAACTCGTAGAGCTGTCCCAATTGATCGTTTTGAAAAAGGTCCAGTTGGGTGTCGCTTAACGGAGTGCCGATTCTTTGGCCGGTCTTAGGACCACGTAAACCCAACTGCTCGGCAAGTTCAATGGCGTAATTCTGCGACAGAAAATTCATTACATATTTTTTAAAAAAATCAATGAAATTTGAAATTATGAATTCAAATCTGCGAGACGCTACGGACCGTCCACTCATTGAGGAATATTTTTGCTTCTTCCGGCTTCACCCCTTTGTGCCTCCTGAATTCCTCCCTGACGTACTCATCGCCCAGGATGCGCAACTCGCTCGGCAAACCTCTGTGCAGGCGAAGAACTATTTTGTATAAATGGAGAACGGAACGTGCGGATATTGGTCCTGCCATCAGAAACACGATTGGAAATTACCTAAAGAATATTATTCAAACCGAATGAAAATTTACTAATAGAATTAACAGGATTCCCCCAGGGAAGAATATATTTTGAAATAGTCAGGGAAATTCAAAGTAGTAATATTGTCACAATCCAAAATTATGTTTCTATGACGTGGTTAACTCGGGATTACAAATTTGCAAAATTTTCACCAATTTCTGAGGAAAAATCTGAAAATTTTTCACTAATTTCAGAAGACAAATCTGCAAAATGTTCAGCAATTTCCGAGGACAAATTTGCAAAATTTTCCAGTTTCCGAGTACAATTTTGTAAAATTTTCACCAATTTCTGAGGACAAATTTGCAAAATTTTCACCAATTTCTGAGGAAAAATTTGCAAAATTTTCACTAATTTCAGAGGACAAATTTGCAAAATGTTCACCAATTTCCGAGGTCAAGTTTGCAAAATTCTCAATAATTTCAGAGTACAATTTTGCAAAATTTTGGGACATTTTCCGAATGCATTAATTTGTCACGGTAATTCTTTCAAATTTTTAAAATTTTTCAAAATTGTCATTATTTAGTCAATTTTGTAAAATACTGAATATTGTCCTGTTTGGTTTTGCAAAATTGTGGATTAACGGTGGCCTATTTCTGCGCACGAGAATATGTCATATGAAATTACTCTATTTATCAAATTCGCTCGATGTTTTCAAACCGATGTATATAAGCACGCGTGAATTCACAACTGCCGTTGTGTTCTTCGTAAAACCTAATCTGAGTACCCCTGTTAAAAATAAGTTGGGATAACCTTATGGGTCACCCTACATTTTTGAGAATATGCTCGTTTTTTGGCCATAGAAAACCTGACATTTTCAAGCAATTAATGCGGAACAATTTAAAAAATGCAAAATTCGATCATGTTATATCTAAACAATCATTTAATTAATGAGTAACTTACCCTAATATTTATTGGAAACGCAACAGCATTTTACGTTTATTTCATATATGCTAGGCCTAAATTTCGCAAATCATATATCGTCTACGAAATACTAACGTTGGAAAGCGACACTCCTCAGACGAACTCCGAGTAAATTTCATTGACTTTTGGAAGACATTATCATCCAAATTACACAGAAAAAAGTGTCGCGAAGATACGTATGCTTTCACGACACTATTAAAAACCCAAATGCACTTGATGAATGGTGGCGCAGCTGTTGATATTTGTATCAAAATCATACAGATACAAGGGCGCCTTGTTGCGTCTATCGAATTAAGATAGTGTCGTTGTTAGCGATTTGAATAACAATAGCACACAGCCGGAAGTTTGAGCAGACAACCGGAAGTGGGCATCACAGCTGTTTCCCACTTTAACGCCATGTGGAGTGTGTTATTCATAAATCCGCAAGTTTGTGTTTGTTTGTTTCAAAATTACTTTCGGTTTATAAATAGCGCTGAATGTTGGCTAGAAAAATATCGAGTTTAGTGTTTAGTAACTTCAAGCGTGTCTTCGGCGTCAATTCGAGGAGCAGAATGTCGACGGAACAACTGAAATATTTAAGGTAAATATTGAGACCTCGACCTTGGGTTCATCGAAGTTGATCGATCAAAAAGTTGAAAAAAAATCAAAGAAACACGGAGGGTATCATGGAGTTGTTGCCGAATCAAGGTCTGTTTCTTTCATATTTTAGTTTTATGTTTTGATCAGCAATTCAATTGTGGCGCGACATTTCTGGTTTATTTTATTACTCGATCGGAGGATGCATGTTGTTGAAATTCACGTCCAAACATGCCCCTCTTTATTGAACTTTGTTGCATAAAAATTGAACGAAGTTTAGATTTCTTGGATTCATCGAACATCAAGCCGTACTATCAAAAAGTTGTGTCAAAAGAAGTGGTTTTCAATGCAAATGTAAACCAAGAATCAGTTCAATTAAAAAATGAAGAATTGATCGAATTAACCGGAAATAGACAATTTTTTCAAGAAAATTGAGAAACTACATGTATACGTATCATCAGTAAGTTGAACAATCATGGACGTTGTGATCAATTCAACTGGAAATGGACAATTCTTCCTAAGTAATTGAGAAACTACATATACGTATCATCAGTAAGTTGAACAATCATGGACGTTGTGATCAATTAAACAGGAAATGGACAATTCTTCCAAGGAAATTAAGAAACTTCATAACGAGCTAGATGGCTGAGTGGTTAGCATTCTCGCCTCACATTCGATAGACACGGGTTCGATTCCCATGTTGGCTATCCTCGATGATGGCTTTTCGTGGTTTCCACAATCCCTCCAGGCAAATGCTGGGATAGTTCCTATATTATGAATCGGCCATGACCGTCTTCCTGCCCCATCCCGTCCTCCTGGTTATACTCACAAATACAGGAAATATTTAATTGTGTTGTTGGGGTCCATTATGACAAGACTGCTTAAATAACTGCATGTCTGACTTAAATTACAAAAAAATAAAAAAAAAAAAATACAACAATCATAGACATTGTGATCACTTCAACCGGAAATGGACAATTCTTCCAAGAAAATTTAGATACTTCATGCAATCAAAAAGTTGAACAATCATGGCCGTTATGTTTAATCAAAATATCAAATTAAGAATCAATTTAAATAGCAATTTAAAGTTGAATTCAACGGAAAATGGACATTTTTTTAAAGAAAATTGAGAAACTACAAATACACATCATCAATGAGTTGAACAATCGTGTACACTGTGATTAATTAAAATATCAAATCAAGAATCAAGTCAACTAGCAATTTAATGTTCAATTCAAACGAAAATGATCAAGTTTTCCAAGAAATTTGAGAAACTTCCTATAATCATAAATCATGAATGCTGTGTTCAATTCTACCAAAAATGGACGATTTTCTGAGAAAGTTATATTTCTTCTATTCATCAAACATCGTGCAATGAAACAGCTATACAAGGGAAGTTCTGTTCAACTCAACAAGCCGTTCAATGTATAATTTGACAAGCAAACCAAGATTCAAATCAGCCGGAAATGAACAATTTCTTGTATTCATCAAACTTCCTGTAATCAAAATTTTTAACAATAATGGAAGTTTTGTTGTTTTCAACTATCAAACCAAGATTTTATTCAGCTAACAAACCAAGATTCAAATTATGCAGAAACCAAAACTTCGGTTAATCAAAAAGTTGAACAATCATGGAAGTTATTCAATTCAAAATAACGATTAGGCCTATAGTTTAAAATTTAAAGCAATTCAAGTTTCAATTCAAATCTACTAGTGATGGCCAACTTGTTATTGTCCAAAGATTGAAGAATCATGGACGCTATATTCAATTCAACTTTCACATCAAGATTCAAAGCAATTGGCAAATTAAGATTCATATCAACCGTAAATATAGACGTTTTCCAAGAAATTCATCAAATTTCTTATACCGGTTATGAAAAAGTTGGACAATCATCGATTTATCAAAAAGATAAACAATTGTGGAGTTATGAAACAGCTGAAAAATCATGGATTTATCAAAAGAGTTGATCAATTCAACCAGCAAATCAAGATTCAAATCAACTAGCAATGATCAATTTCTCCACGAAAATTGATATTTCCTGTGTTCATCAGACTACATATAATCGAAAATTTGAACAATCATGGACGCATCATCGATGTTGTGTTGAATTTAACTAGCAAGTTGAGGTTCAATTCAACAAGTAATGTCGCATTTTTCCAAAAAAAGTTGCGTTTTTTCGCTTTTAAACGAAATTCGTATATCCAGGATAAAAAGTTGAAAAATCATCGAATTAAGTTGTTCCTGAAGGTATGTGTCATTAATTTTTCGTTATATCTTTTGCTTGACTAAGTGCTATTGTAAATGACATTTTATTATAATTTCTTGCATTGCTCAGAACAAATTTGTTTAAATTTGTTTTACTCCCATAAATAAGATTAAAGTGCTGTTACCTGTATGAAAGATGTTACCTGTAATAAGATGTTACCTGTAATAAGATGTTACCTGTATGAAACACCTGCTTATAACCAAATTGATCGAAACAATCGATTGTTTTAATCTGTCAATTAACATAAACAATTCCAAAATTACAGTTTTTGCATTACAGAAATTCCTGTTGAATAAAACATATAGTCAACATGTGAAAATTGAAAGTAAATTTTATTCAAATTAATCCACCGAGAAGGAAATAAATACAATTTATAATTCGTGGAAAAAATCGACATAACATCGTGCGGAAATGTTAAATTAATGCCGTATTTTCGTATTTCAAGTGGTTTTGCAGAATACTAAGAGTTGCATGTTCCAAGAGCCGTGCACTTCGTGAAAGCGTAATTGGCAAAATCAAAATTAAGTAAAACGAGCTGAAAATATAAAATCGAAATAATGACGTATATATA
>JAQGAO010001292.1:0-25365 GCA_034697705.1 Ommatoiulus sabulosus
TGGGGGAACCCTGTATAATAAACCTGCCCTACACTTAAGTTTGTAAGGGGTCCGTCAGATTGTTTAAATATTGCGAGGGGTCCATGATAATGAAAAGGTTAAGAACCCATGGTGTAAACCGAAGTTCGTCATAACAGAAATCAGACAAAACATGATTTCAGCTATTAAGAATAAAGTTTAATCGATGTTTGATCAGACGTCGCAGTTTGTTCGTTTAAACCGAAGTTCGTCATGTCAGAAATCGGACAAAACATGGTTTCCGCTATAAGAACACAAGTTTTATCGAAGTTTGGTCGGAAGTCTCAGTAAGTTCGTCATGTCAGAAATCAGACAAAACATGGTTTAAACAATAAGAAGTAAAGTTTTATCGAAGTTTGGTAGATCCTGCAACTTTTGTCGGGGAATTCTCCCTTTGAACGCATCTTTTTTCATACTGTCTTAAATTCGGTTAAGTAGTATAACGCGAATGCTTGGTTTTTTTCTTCCGGGGTCTGCCCTATTGCTTTTTTTCTCCTATTGGGACGGAATTTCCCCGCCCCCCTTGTGTGCACTCTTTGATTCGTGTTGATTTTGCGCCCTAAAACCTCCACTAGCATCCAACTAATCAAAGTTTGGGTAAAATACTATACTCCATGTTTATGAATGGGATGGTCCTGCAACTTTTATCGGGGAATTCCCCATTATAACGGATATTTCATATTGTCTAAAGTAACATAGCGCGACTGTTTAAGAACTCGAAAACTCAGACGTTTTAAGCGAGAATTTGTAATATCCGAATTTGGAGCTCGCACGAAATTAACATTATTCGTCCATGCCCTAGGACGGAGACTGGGGATTAGTTCGTGCTGTCAGAAATTCGTATAAAGCGAGTTTTTCTTAATGTGACTAATGGGCCGAGTTAAAAACATGGCGCTTCACGCACGGGTCGAACTACTGTATGTCATCTCAACAAAACATTATAATTTATTAGAAAGTCATGATTATGTGTTTTTTCCTCAGCATTGCGTATTAGTTTCATTGATTTCCGGTTTGTAATTAATCATTTTGTGTTCTACTGCTAGTGAAATTTCCAAACAAATAAACATTAATATGAATGTATAACCGGTTGGAGTTCCCAAACAATTTGAGCTGTGCGCATTTTTCTCGAAATGATTTTTTAAAAAAAATTGAAGCAAAGTAATTTATCTAAATTTGTGCTTTCGTCGTTGTTATTTAACGAAAAAGAGTTCGATTTCTTTTGATTTAGAACTTAAAAGTATTTTTTAATGACCATATCACCACAGTATAATAGATATCGCGCTTCAGATGCGACTCAACTCAACATATATTTTTCAAAATTGTACTGCCTTTTAGCATAAAATGTAATAGCTTGAGTTTAGTCGCTTCTACAGCGTAGTACGATATCTTCCAATCTACATGTATTTATTTTCTAAAGTTCTGATATCATGAATAATCAACAAAATGAAATAGAAAGTATAATTCATAATACAATGTAGAGTTGCTACATTTACAACTTAAAGTAAGTTCAACGTTAAAATTATTACAACAACGTGCAACTTCATACTACATGTACTTCCACAACCAACCAACATATTTTTGTTGGGTCTTCCAAACCGTTTGAAACGAACGGTTGGTTACATTGTATTAAATATTCATTTGGCAAATATCTAAAACTACTTAAACTAGATCGTTGCAGCAAGTGAGCGATCAATGACAATCGTAGCAATACTCCTCTGTTTAGCTAACAAAACATTTTCTGCCAACTTGTAAAATATGCGGAATTAGACCTGCCAGAGCAAATATTGTCGTTGGTAGTGCCACAAACTTGCCATGGCAAATAACAAGTTTGGTTGGAGAGACTCGGTGACATGCCAGGCGACACATTTTTCATTATTTACCAATTATGCCAGACTGGCCAGACCTCCAACACTGTTGGAGGAAAGGTCTGCGTGACTGCGTGCGTCAAGTATAAATATACAAATGCACGTACTGTGACAAACTCCTTATGAATGACCATTATCGTTTATTTTCGTCTAAAAGGTTTCTGTTTAATTTCGTGTGCCGTGACCAATACAAATATATGGTCTTGTCTGCGGACTTATCAAATATGCTTAAATAAGTTTGCATTCCGTTCGGCCATAATTCAATTTCCATGCATTTTCTGCATGCCTGCTCTGCAGCATCACTTCTCAAGATACAAAGTGTTTATAGTAGATCACAACCCATAATATGTCACATCCTGATAATTTCATAGGTTCCGACTAGTGTATTGTGGAACGAAACATGTCGTCAATTGATGCGATATTGTGGCCTGTTTCTGTTCAATGCAAAAAAAAAATCCCAACCAGCATATACTGCTATCCTGAAATTTCAACATAGAACTACGTCTGCATGGTGGTGATTAGTAAATGACGTTATTCATTAGAATTCTGATGAAGTGGTCATTCATTACATTTCTGAAGATGACGTTACTCATTAGAATTCTGGTGATGATGTCATCATCAGAATTTTAAAAATATCGGCATCATCAGAATTTTAAGGAATGTCGTCATTATTTCCTATGATGACGTCATAATCAGAGTTTAAAAGATGTTGTCATTATCAAAATTTACCAGATGTTGCCATCATTAGAATTTACAAATAGCGACATCAACAGAATTTAAGGAATGACGTAATAATTTACTATGATGACGTCATCATCAGAGTTTAAAGTACATTTATGTTGCCATCATCAAAATTTACCAGATGTTGCCATCATTAGAATTTACCAAAATGTTGTCGTTATCAGAATTTAACAAATGTTGTCATCATAAAAATTTAGTAAATGACGTCATCATCAAAATGCTGACATCTTTTATAATAATCCTGATGCTGACGTCTTTCATTAAAATCGTGATGCTGACGTCTTTCATTAAAATTGTGATGCTGAGGCCTTTCATTAAAATTCGGATGCTGAGGTCTTTCATTAAAATTCGAAGAGGCCTTTCATAAAAATTCTGATATCAATCAGAAGAATAACGTACCAGACACGACCAAAACGTTTTGTGATTAAACGACGTAATGCCACCATGTGGCATTATCAAGTTTACTAAAAAATTAATACAAAATTACATAATTAAAATTAGTACTGACAAAATCATCTGTACTAGCCCCATAGAGTCGGCGAAACACAAAGGGTCAAGACAAAATTACCTACCAATTAACGTTAAATAATGGAGTTAATGCAACAAAAGTAGATTAAATTAAATTAAATCCTCGGATAAACACGAAAATAAACGAAAAAACAGTAAAAAAACGTACCTCATTCAATTGATTTCACACTACATTTCCAGACAAAAAACGTCTCCCAAACATGGACAGAAGTGCCGACCATCTTAGAATACCCCCAGAAACAATGAAAGGGGTGACTCCAATTAACATCGAATGACCTGCGTCATGGGGGTAAAACGTACGCGCCCCAAGTGGGCGAATAGTGCGAAAAGCGCCAAATTTTGAAAAGTTAAAAAAGTTAAAAATTTCAAAAATCCGAAAATTAAAAAATTAAAAGATGCCAGCAATTTTTGTTTTTTTGGACTATTTTTTTGTTTAAACTAGGAGCAAGAACACCCTAAAACGGAACGACACTAACAGAAGGGCAAAGCCCTAATTTACAATTTAATCCACCAAATGGTGGTGTCTGGTTATTCTTCTGATTTGCATCCCCGACCACTTGATGTCTGATATGTTTAAAAATTCTGATAATGACGTCTTTCATTACAATTCTGATGATGACGTCATTTGTTAAAATTCTAATGATGACGTTTTTCATAAAAATTGTGATGCATATTGACGTCATTTATTAGCATCAGAATTTTAATGAAAGGCAACGTCATTCATCAAAAATGTCATATTTTGGCACATTTTTGGGACATCCGAAATTTCGTACGGAAGTTCTACTGTAAGTACAAAAACCATTGTTTTGCCAAGGATTCCGCAGTCAGCTTTGGTTGTATATTTTTTGGTTTTTCGAGCTGATACGATCTGGAAGCAGCGCTTTAATTTTCACTTAGTCTTTTCTCTCCCTCCGCCTAGGACAGCCCTGCATAATTGTGGTTATCTGATTATCACGCTCTGGAAATAAGTCTTAATTGAGGTTGCAAAGGCAATTATCTTTGGAATTGCAGTTTCTATCTCCATTATATCCAGTTGTCACAATGTAGGTGCCTGCACCGAGCATATGCTCTCGCGGATTATTATTGATGGAGTCTTTTAAGGGGGCGAAACACCCTCATTATTTCGTGCGTTCAGATTTACGCAGAAAAAGATTGACGTCAGAATGCGTTCAAGGGCATTACCCCCGAATAATAATTGAGGCTAGCGTGCATTTACAGTATTTTTCCAAATTATACATACGTGTAATGCATTATGCCCGGGGAGAAATGTCGCCTTGAGAACAAATTGTATTTTTGACTAACCTTGAACATCCGGCAACTATTATAAATATCCACAAAATGTTCGTTGTTCTCATACGAAATTTAACGGAAGTACTGTTTCGTTAGGAATTCCAGCCATGCCATAGTTCGCGGTATGCGGGCTCGTCGCTTTTCTTGGTGGCATTATTTCGCAGCGCCGCACGGTGGCAGAGTCTTTGAAATACAAATTAATTTATCGTGTCGAATGGTGTGTATAAGGTGCTTTTAAGACATTGCCACTTGGCGCGTGCAGTCGTTTTTTTGCCACCAGAACATCAAAAGTACCGCCACGGAGTCGGCATACTGGTATTACGAATACTGTGGTGGGAATTAATGTTTAGAGGCGCTGTAATCGATTCAAAATGGCCGATGTCAACAGATCCTCGCCAGCGTCTACGGTGGGTGAATTTCCTGAACTTTATTTCTTTTAGAACTGAAATATGTTTCTTTTGGGTTGTTATTTTTTCTAAGGCACCGGGGTGCAATATATATTTGAACTTCAATATGCTGCCCATTGTCGAATACCCTCACAGTAGTTCCTCAAATCATCTGCAGGGGCATAGGGGGAGTGGCAGCACGGTACATCAACTGTTCCATTTGAAGTACATTATATGCCATGCAAAACCAATTATTTGTGTTTATGATACATCCCCCTCCACCCAAACAATGGAACAGACATTTTGTTTACTGTGAACACACAGTTATGACCTTGATTGTAAATGCATGTACCTTATTTCGTAGTAAACGGTTATATGGTGGCTGGACACTGATTTCCCCAAGGAACCTGCATGGACAAGGCCAAAAAAATGTCGAGACAAGACTGTTGTTGGTGAAACCCAAAAGTACAGTATTTTGTAGCTAAGTTATCGTTCCTCCACTCTAACTATTTCCTACTTCACTAAAGCTTTCAACAATAAACGCGTGCTCTACCGAGGCGATGACAGAAAAGAAGTATGCGATGTCTGCACCACCAATGTTCCTCAAAGGGTTTCTGTGAGGGTAGAATTGCTCCGCTTCCTGCTTATCAGTTTCTTAGGGCATCCTGTGGCATATTCCTCCACCAGCATCCCCCTCACCAAACACTCACAATAGCGAACAATGGAGGGCTTTCAAAGGGATGAAGCCTCTCACAATGCATTTTACACTTTAATGCCTAAAGCTGTTTTATTGGACAATTAAGGCGTGCCAATTTGGGTAAGATCGCAAAGTGGATGGGGCAATCTTTTTTGGACGAGCGTTTCCAACTCTTTTTTTTTCTTCTTCTTTTTTTAATGCCGAGAACAATGGGGCTTCTTAGTCCACGAGTTTAGTGGGTCACACTGCTGGCCACAGCCATTCAATTCCGCAGTTATTTGTAAAAAGCCTAATGGAGGCATGTATGGAGCTGACATTGCTCTATTTCGAATTTATCACGAATGAACAATTGCGCGAAAACCATTTTGGACTCCATCCGAAGCGGAAATAAATTGGTCTTAGGACAATCATCGTCTTGGACGAGCCTAGTCTTCTGCATGCTGACCAGAACGCCCGTTCGTGCGCATTTACAATTGCTTTCATATCAAATGGGGAGGGGGTGCTGTGACGGACAAGGACGACCCTTCGTCGACTTGTGTTTTGGAAATCCAGAGCAATTCACCCATAGCGACTCTGAAGAATAGATTCTTTTTTTCCTCTCTTTTTCTTGCTTATTGTCCTAGGTGAGTTGAAATGTTGACAAGCGTCTAAGTGCGTTTGTAATGGTAGGTGGTAAAGCTATTTTTCCACCAGATTAATGAGGTTTTACGCCGAGGTCTTCGTCCTTCCCGAGCAATTTTGAGTCCTATCAAAAGCGTGATGAAGTGGCAAACAGTCTGAAAACGCTCTTTGTTGCCTATTTCGTCTATTTTTCGCATCCTGAAAGACTACTTAGATAGGCAATTAGTTTTTTTTTCTTCCGAATGCTTGCTAGCGCCGCACTCTGCCGCTGCACACGCTTCGATCGTGGAAGATCAGCGCCATCTCTGGGCATTGTCTGCTCCTAACAGGACATGTTGATGATGTCTAAAATTGAACTTCTGCAATGTAGATGTTAGATGCATATCGTGCACAGTACATGACTACATGTACATTGTAGGCCTTTACAGTATTTATACTGTAATATAAAAATACTAGCTGGAGGGCCCGGCTTTTGCCCAGGCTGCACTTACCGATAGTGATGACGAAATGACCGCGTAGTGTATAATGTACAGTAAAACCTGGAAAAGTGACCGCCTGTTTAAGTTGACCACTTTTTAGTGTATTCGTTTTTCTAGTGTACATTTCCTGCATAAAAATTCTCTGTATGGTGACCAGTGACCACCTGTCTATTATGTACAGTGACCAGTGTGTGTTGTCTTGTTTGCAATTTTTACATTATCAATTAATGTATCTTATAAAGTGACCAGACAACAGATTAGTAACATTACATCTTTCTTTAACCCATGGACATGATGATTTGTACTTTTTTGGGTTTGTGGTTTTTTACTACATTTATTACAGTCTACATATATAAGTTCAGTGTACATGTTCATTATTTTAATGTAATTCTCGCATATGTATAGTGGTGGTCACTCTTAACAGGTTTTACTGTAGTTCCATTACGACCTGCTGAAGCGACGAAGTAGGCCTAATGAATGAATCACGACCGCAGCGCCCCCATACCACTTCAGCAAATGCGCTTCATGGAAAACACTTTTCGCCCACTAAGCCACCCACATACTGTACATACATTCATCTCTTCTTTTTATACTGTTATATAGAAGCTTGTAGGCCTAAGTTGTATTGCATCAAGTATCTTGGTTTATTAGATTGTGTTATGAAGAACTATAGTTGAAGTCATTCAAGGTTCATAGGAAAAAGTCCGCCCCTTTTAATCGTAAAAGATGCTTGGAAGCTCCTCAACTCAAAATGGCGACCACATCAGCATTACTGGCCTTCAAGGAAGGTTCCATAGTTCTAAAAGTTCTTGAAGGAACGTCTCTTCAGGAATGTCACACCACGTAAAAGCTGCATTCCAAACGAGAAACTTTTAGTGTTGTGCGCAGTTTCTTTTTATACAGAAAGGGAACTCCAATAAACGTACCCTATTGTCTAAAGTTCGTTTTAACGTATTGGGTACGCCTGAGTACTCGGAAATTCATTCTTTTAAACCCAATATTTGTAATATTCGAATTCTGAATTCGTTTTAAACAAGAAAAATTAACATTATTCATCCAATTCCCTATAGGACCGGGATTGGAAATTTGGAATTGAGTTCGTACTATCAGAATAAAGCGAGTTCTTCCAAATGAAAATCCACTGTAATGTACAGGGCACTCTGTTATAACATACCTGTTTCATATCGCGAATTCTTGGGAACTCGAAAATGAAGTAGTTTTAACCCAAAACTTGTAATATCCGAATTCGTAATTCGCCTTACATGAAGTATTTAACATTATTCGTCCGATTCCCTCGGACTGGGACTAGAAACGACTTCGTTACAAATGCACTTCGTTCTGCACTAAAAGTGCAGGAGATATTTTTCATATTGTCTAAAGTTCGTTTTAAGATATATCTCGAATGCCTGTGAACTCAACCATTTATTAGTTTTAACCCAAAAATTGTAATATCGAAATTCGGAATTCGTCTTAAACGAAGTATTTAACATTATTCGCCCGATTCCCTAGGACGAGGACTGAAAATAAGCTCGTACTATGAGAAATTAGTATAAATGGAGTTTTTTTTAACGATGTTCCACTGTACATGTGCAAGGAGACCTTTTTCATATTGTCTAAAGTTCGTTTTAAGATATATATCGAATGCCTGTGAACTCGAAAATTTATTAGTTTTAACCCAAAAGTTGTAATATCCGAATTCGGAATTCGTATTAAACGAAGTATTTAACATTATTTGCCCGATTTCCTAAGACTGGGACTGGAAACGACTTCGTATATGATCAGAAATTTGTATAGAGCGAATTCTTCTTAACGATATCATTCAAGAAGAATTCGCTTTCTCGATTTCATTACAAATTCTTCATTGCAAACGTTGGATTAAAGCAAATTAATTTTTTAGTTTCCAGGTATTCGAGATGTGATATGTTTGAACGAACTTTAGACAATATGAAAAAGATCCCTGTACATGTACTGTGGCACACATGTTCCACTGTAATTCGTACTTTCGTTTTAAGATTTATCTCGAATGTCTGGGAACTCGCAAATTTATCAGTTTTAACCCAAAAAATGTAATATCCGAATTCGGAATTCGTCTTAAACGAAGTATTTAACATATTATTCGCCCGATTTCCCAGGACGAGGGATGGAAATGAGCTCGTACTATCAGAAATTAGTCTAAATCGAGTTCTCGATGATGTTCCACTGTACATGTGCAAGAGACATGACTGGGGAAAATGTCTACAAAGGAACAAGTCTGAAATTTTGAAAAAGGCCCTGCTAGCTTCATCCCCACTATAATTTCCATCTTCTATATCCGTATTTCGTTCGCCGAGTTATAACCCACTCTCCATTGTTAATTTAGGTCCGACTGTTTCCACACAATGGGTTCATTTCGTTTTTTCGCCTTATTGAAGCACTTTTTTAAGGCAACTTGTTTCGACATTCGCCCATCTCCACTGCATAAATGCAGCCCGTTATCGCACCCGGGCTAGGTTAAGGTGTCAGTCAATCTGATGCATTTGATAAGAAAAAAAAAAGACAATGTGGTGCTGAGCCCAGCAATTTTTTCACGCCTTTTTTTTTCGGTTGAATCTCCCATTTTTACTTCATTTCCTTTTTCCCCCTCTTTTTTTTTGTACCCCTCCGTTCTTCCTTCGCAAGATTGCTTTCTGGCAATATATGCGCTCGGAAGTCGATTGCGATTACCGGTCGCCACCGACTCCGAGTCGCCCTCTGCCCCCATTGTTCACCCATCTCTTCGATGGGATTCAGTTTCGTCGAAATTAACTGGTTTTGTGGGCCTTTTTTTATTTGCATATCGGAGAATTTGCCGTTTCAGCACTGGGGGAGGTACGTTGGGCCCCAAAGTGCGCACCCACTCTTCGTTGCGTTTCGAAGACACTTCAGGGCTGGTGAAGCCTCTTTGCATAATGGAGTGGATTAGACGAAGTAGTTTATTAAAATTTCATAACGTGGCGCTCTGCGAAACTTACTTGGATCGTGATTTATTGAACCATCGAGATATTCATCCCAACTTCGAGGAATTCGCTAACCACTGCATGCTTGCGGTTTTGGGCTCCTGATTGGAGCTCCGTATAGTGTTGCTGGAGCAGTTATGGCTCATTATCGTTGAGTTTGAGGAACAAAATGTGTTTCGGTCCAATTTGTTTTGCAAGTTGATGGGTTGCTCAGTTGCGAAAGAAAACGAAGAAAACAATGCTGTAAAATTATTTGAAAAGTTGTTTCAGTCGACAAAACGACGGATCAAATGGATTCAGTTTATAAAACGTCTGATCAAATGGATTCAGTTGATGTAACGACGGATCAAATGGATTCATTTGATGAAACGACTGATTTAATGGAAATTCAGTTGATAAAACGACTGATCTAATGGAAATTCAGTTGATGAAACGACAGATCTAATGGATTAATTCAGCTGATTAAACGACTGATCTAATGGATTAATTCAGCTGATTAAACGAGTGATGTAATGGATTAATTCAGTTGATGAAACGACCGATCTAATGGATTGATTCAGTTGATAAAACGACAGATCTAATGGATTAATTCAGCTTATTAAACGACTGATCTAATGGATTAATTCAGCTGATTAAACGACTGATCTAATGGATTAGTTCAGTTGATAAAAGGACAGATCTAATGGGTTAGCTCAGTTGATAAAAGAACTGATCTAATGGGTTAGTTCAGTTGATAAAAGAACTGATCTAATGGGTTAGTTCAGTTGATAAAAGGACTGATCTAATGGGTTAGTTCAGTTGATAAAAGGACTGAAATAATGGGTTAGTTCAGTTGATAAAAGGACTGAAATAATGGGTTAGTTCAGTTGATAAAAGGACTGTTCTAATGGGTTAGTTCAGTTGATAAAAGG
This sequence comes from Ommatoiulus sabulosus, assembly GCA_034697705.1. NCBI lineage: Eukaryota > Metazoa > Arthropoda > Diplopoda > Julida > Julidae > Ommatoiulus > Ommatoiulus sabulosus. The sequence goes on from JAQGAO010001292.1 coordinate 10,512, forward strand.
ACTGTTCTTATGGGTTAGTTCAGTTGATAAAAGGACTGATCTAATGGGTTACTTCAGTTGATAAAAGGACTGATCTAATGAGTTAGTTCAGTTGATAAAAGGACTGATTTAATGGATTCAGTTGATATTCTTATATACTTTTTTATGTACATGTTTTATTTTGTAAGAAATACACGAATGTGTGAATTGCAGGCATGTTTTTTGCCTTCGGTGATCATGAACGAGCAATCTACATGAACAATTGTAGTAATCAAATTGTTCGACAAAACTCGTAAGGAATTCCAAATAACCAAACTTATTCTTGTCATTTATATTATTGAAAGTTTTGCTTCATAATTTACAGTTATCATCACTAGCTCATATTCTTCGATAAACGAACGACCTTTTTTTTCCCCATTGGCTCCCAAAAATGTTTGGATCGACTGCTGTCCCCTTTTAGAGCAAATGTTTCATTCTTTCTCCCGGCCCCCCATTCTTGGTGCATGTATCTCTTCAGTGCCAAACTTAAAATTTAAGTCGTAATAAAAACAATTGAATTAAAGCATTTATTTTATAAACAAAAATATAATCCTACAACTGAATCAACATTTATGTATCTAGGAGTCAGTTTTTCTTCTTTTCCTCCCGTCAAGCCTTGCACTAGCTTCCCTTACCACTGACCCTCTGTTGCCCCTTTTTTCCATGGCTTCCTTGCCTTCCATAGCCCCCATGCCTTCATTGCTTCTTCGAGCCTCTCATTGCTCACTTTTGGAGGTAATGATCTACATGTAGATGTACTGTACTTGCATCAAGCTAGATTTATTTTATGGACAAATTGTGGTATTCTTTCTTTAACAGTATTAAATTCAAATCTAGGTTCTTTTGAAATGGTCTATGAACGTCTATGAAACGTGAACTGCATGAAATCAGCAACTTTTTTGAACATTGCAAGGGTGGTAAAGCTACGTTAAGCAACATCCACACTGGAGGAACAATGAAGTTGTTCTGGCCAATTGTTCTTGCCAAGTCGTTATACTTAAATTGTTTACGTAAGTTTCTTTCCAGGAACAGGGTTCCCGGTTCCCCCAGAAACTTCATTTTCAACTTCCCTGACTTTTCCAGGTTTAAAAAAAATTCCCTCACCTATGATACTGTAATGTCAAAAATTGACATGTTTTCCAAAATCGACGCAGTAAAATATTTTTCAAAATTTACCAATGAAATTTACCAATGAAATTTTGAAAATTGAAATAGAAAAATTAAAAAAATTAAAAAACAAATTTGCATAAATAAATTTTTGAAAATTTGACAATTTTTTATTCGAAAAATGTAGAAAGTTTGACAAATTTGTAGTTGGAAAACGTGGAGAATTTGACAAATTTCTACTCGGAAAACGTCGAAACATTTTGCACTTTTGTGCTTGGAAAACGTGGAAAAATGTTGCAATTTTTTGCACGGAAAACGTCGAAAAATTGTAATTTTATCCTCGAAAAACGTGGAAAATTTTGCAAATTTAAAATCGGAAACGTGGAGAATTTTGTAAATTTGTCATCGGAAAACGGGGAGAATTTTGCAAATTTGTCATCGGAAAACGTGAAGAATTTTGCAAATTTATCATCGGAAAACGTGGATTATTTTGCAAATTTGTCATTAGAATCTGTTGCAAATTTGTACTGGAAAAATGTAAAAAATGTTTCCAAATGGGCCCTGACTACGTTGAAATTCCCTGACTTTTTCAAAAAAGTCGTTCTTCCCTGACTATATTCTCCAGGTTTTCCAGGTATGGGTGAACCCTGAGGAACAACTGCAGGAAACACATTAGCAACAAATAGTTCCCCCGTTTCCTCCAGTGTGGACGTACAGTAGCTTTAGGTTTTCCAGAATACCAGCCACGAAAGCGCAACTGACGGTTTCGTGAGCGAGCCAATGTGCACACGGTCCCCACGACACAACTAATCCGTGTCTGCAAATCCGGAGCAAATCTGGGCAATTAAAACGTTGCGTTCGTGCTCCATCCATCAAAAACGTCCTCCTTGGCCTAGGCTCGCTAATAAATCGGAGAGATGCGGAGTGGATGAGTGCATAACCGCATGCTAATGAAACGCTGACAACAACTAATGTTGGCATTTACACGACAGGCAGGCGTGGACTCCATTCACGAAGTCACGCTACGCCATCGAGGGCCCCACCGAATAAACGATGTAATGTTTAACCGAACATAACAAATGCATTTAGCAAGAATTCGGGCTAATGCGCTGCCATGGCCATTGTTGCACGGGAGGTCTTCTGATGGACAGCCCTTTCGTTGCATGGTGGCTGTGCATGGCGTGCGTGGTACGTGGTTTGGCGCAAAGTTAACCAGCGAATGAGTATTGGGCTTGGGCGCTTCCGGTTCCGCTTCCACCTGTTTATCGCCGCTCCCTATAAACACGTCCATCGAATCGCCCGATTTTGATGGGGAAAAACATGTCAGAAGAAGCATAAACACGAGTGATGTAAGGGCGTGGGAATTAGCTTGACAGCTTGACAGGAGCATCCTTCACCCGAAATGCAAAAACAGAAGGGGCATGTAATCCATCTCACTTGGTTTAGCAATCAAAATGGGATCCACCCTGATTTTCGTTCTTGACTTGTATGGAAATGTGAGATTGGGCTCGTTTTTTTGTGTGGTTGTTTTTTTGACAAGAATGTTGGTGTTTCAACGTTTTGGTGGTCATGGAATATAAACGTGAGGTAGGTTGGAACAGACGTTCCCCGGATAATCCCACAAAATGCAACAAACTCAAAGAACGATATTAACGTTTTGAAGTAATTAGAAATATGAGGTATAATGTTTTAACTAACATACCAATGATTTCATTTCATCCACTTACTTAGTTCTTGCGAATCTATTATGCAGATATTTTAAATATTGATTGGGTTTTTGTGGGTATAATATTCAATTTGTTTGTATAAAATTCAGTTTATTTATAAATTGCCATTTTTTGGAATTAAAATGCTGGAAAAAAATCTTGAGCAAATACATCATATTTGTTTTCGTAAAAACAAGTTTTTATGAGATAAAATTGTACGATTTTTTGAAAAATATTTCATTTTTTTTAAAATTGATAGTTTTGGGCTAACGAAAATTTAATTTTTTGGAAAAGAAAATTATTTGCTAAAATTTTAGAATTCGTTATCGGAATGAGAGAAAATTTAAATTTTGAAATCTATTTGTTTGACGAAAACTGTACCGAGAAAGTGGTTTAGTTCTTTTATGTAATAACATAGTCTTGCAATTGCAAAGCCAGCTTTATAAGTATTACGATCTGTTGAATAAATCGGTACCCCAAAGTGGAAACTTTGCCTTTTTCCTAAAAAATTAAATGCATTTTCTAGTAAGCTGTATTAAAAACTATAATGCAAATGGAGCGTGCAATTAATATGGTTACAATTTCAAGGGTACATGCATTTTTTAAAGATTTTTTTCTTTTTTATTTACTTCTTGTCCAGCATATCAGATGCCTATCCTTCGTATAGTTTGTTGTTTGCTCGCATATGCAAATTATATGTATTGAATGTATGAACATTTTTAAGTTTTTAATTTGCTTGCAAACAATTCATATTGGATAAACGATGCTGTTAAGTGAATCCCGATCGCCAGAATTGGGCAAAAATTAGTTAACTAATAATTGCAAACTGCGACTATATTATTTGAGTGATAGTTGCAACTAGCAACTAAAGCTGTAATTCTTATTCACTATAGTAAGCAACTATTTTTTATTACCTTTTATTTGAAGTTGCAAGAACAACTAAAACCATTTAGTTGAGAAAAAATAGTTGCAAGGATAATTAACAACTATTAGTTTATTCGTATAGTTAAACTAATAACTTACATTTCTTTAATGTCACCTAAAAATCATACGGACATATTTCGAGAATTCTGAAGGTCAACAAAATGTTTTGAGTATAAAATCGAAATTTACAAGGAGAAGATATTGTTTACTAAAAATTTGGTGTTCATAAAATTGCTAACGCTATCAGTATTTTAGACTCAAAATATTATGTCGACCTTCATTAAACTCGAAATACGTTCGTTACAGAATTCAAAAACCAGAAAAAGCTAAAAATTTAATAATATTGAAAAAATATTAGTTATTAGTTCTTTAACATATAGTTTAACTACGAATAAACTAATAGTGGTTTTCCTTGCAACTGGCTTTTTTTTATCAACTAAATAGTTTAGTTGCTCTTCCAAATACAAATAAAAAAGTTATAAAAATTAGTTGCGTATACTAGTGATTAACAACTATATAGTTTTAGTTCTTAGTTACCCGCAAATAATAATGATTAGTTATTTAGTTATAAATGTATTTAACTAATGCCCAACTCTGCCGATCGCCAGTAAATGTCATATCCCTCGATCGGCGAACGAGATGGACTTCCGGTCATCTGAAAATAACACAGTACACAGTTGAAGTATAACACAGTCTTTATTAAGCCACAAATATACAAACATACCTCTCTTCTTTATAGATTTCATCACGTATTCTAATCTTTTAGCTTGAACTGACTTTGTGAATCAGTTTTCATCAAATTCATAAATGTACACTGCAAAGGTTCTTATATTGATTCCGATATATACGTTTTATGGAGATTGTTCTATGATGCATTTACTAAGTAGTTTGCATTAAATAAATGGGCACGAAATAAATGGTCTATACATGGCTTAAAAATTCGGATCGAGCGTTATTTATCTAAACCAATATGGTAAGCTTTATTGGAATGCATTGAGAAAATCCAGACAAAAGTCTGGAAAAGTGAATAAATCTGCCAGAGAATGTTGGGTGGCAGCCACATATTTTAAAGTCATTAACCACCGCTGTTTTCCTGCATTAGTGTTATTTTTTGTCCCCGTGATTCGCCTTTGTTATAACTCATTTTATTGAATGTGCTCGGAATCATTCATCAGTTTGTTGTTTTTATCAAGCAAATCCCCCGAAGATCTTCTATGTTAATGTATATATCATGATTTCCTGAGCATTTTTCTCGCCGTGATGGATGACGTTTTGTGTGGATGGAATTATGCTTTCCTTTCTCTGAATTTCGACGATTTTTTCTCCGCCAAACGTCATTCTTTATATTTATATATGTTCACGTTTTCAATTTCCTGAGCATGTGTTTTTTAACAGACGTCAACGAAATCACTCCCTCATTTGCTGGAAATGTTTCATACGCAACGTGTCGCGCGGTTTGGTCGTGTGAAATTATAATCAATACTTGTACAGTATGACTTTTTTGTCTACGTCCTAATGTAGGGTGGGTTTTAATCAGCTTTGTCATAGCTACTCTGCATCGAAAATCAGGGGGATGCTGATAAAAATTCGTAAAAAGACGGAATTTGTTGGCTGATGTTGTTCCAAGCTGATGCCCTGCGAGGTAAAGAAATTTATAAGAAACTATATGAGTTATGTTTCAACAATTCCCAGATGTATGATACTCGCTCGTGGCAAAATTAAATGGAAACATGAGGCTTAATCTTTTATTTGCTAAGGACTTAAGGGGGTTGAAATTGCGTAAGCGCTTATCCGGATTATCTTTAAAAATCACAAAAGTTCATTTCGTAAAATAAACACGGTGTAATAAATCACGTGTCATTTCATCGTCATATTTGTCTTACGGAATTCGGCCAACTGTACAGAGTAATGTTGGGAAAAAATGCGAAGCCGGTACGACTACTCTTGAATATTAAAAATATGCTATTGAATTCACATAGCGTGAGTGCCAACAATTCATAAAATGCCCAGAATGTGCTCTTCAATTCCTAATAGGTGCTTTGGACGACTGATATGTGCTTTAGGAAATCCGACAAAAATAGTTTTCAATCGTTTAAATGACACTTACTTTGATGCCATATTACGTATAGTAGTAAACTATACTTTACTGCATGCATCTACATTGTATGTGGGCTTCTAAAATGTCTTTAAATCTTCGGAAAAAGGAGTTTGACAAGCACAATTTAGGTTTCAAAAATTCCCCAGAGTACCTGTATTTATAGGTATTGACTTTAGGTTAATTGGACTGTATACAATGTACAAGCAAGAAACATGCATCGATGTAGAAATTGTGTATTGACTTTACAGACATAAAGGGTCTGCCATCTTGAATTTGTTATTAAAGAACAAATTGAGGTTAGAGTTTACAGTTTTCGGTAGTATCGAAAAGATAATTTATTAACTTTAGTCATAAAAGTCTGCAATCTAGAATTTGTTCGTAAATTATAAAACTATTCCTGTAAAAACATGCATATCTTGTGCTAACATTTCGTCAGGGAATGTTTCAAAATTTTTAAAATGTTTTAGGTTTAAAAAAAACCTTAAGAATTCAAGCGCAATAGTTCGGGAATGAGTTTAAAAATCAATGTGGTCTCGAACCTTTTAATCGAACATTCATCAGGATTCCTTATGGACAGCGTCCAATTGTCAGAATTTCGATAAAAAAATCCAACCAAAGTTTGGTTTTACCACGGCAACAATTGTATCGCTAGTTTTAAGTATATCTGACAATGGGCTTATTTCTGTGTTTTTATTGTCCGGAATCCCTGATGGGTTTAAATGGCTCGGATCTTCTTTGCTCTCCATTATAGACGACAGCCAAAGTAGGGAAAGAGCTTAAACGTTGGCATTAGACCTAATTGGCCCATTCGAACCCCCCACACTCTAATCCAATTGAAGGAAGTCGTGCGAAACCGGTACGCGTTGAATCTGCGGCGGTCAACTGCGCTGACCACACCGAACAAAGCCAACTTTATTGTCACACTATAACTTCGAGCAGTTATTTGACGACTCTCTGTAATTGATTGGAAAACCTGCCAGGAATCCTTAAAACGGAAATTTTCTGCGTGTTCTGAATGGTTCATTTCTGCGAACTTCGTTTAAGACCAAGATTTATACAGAAATTTGTGCAATTTTTTTTTTGCAATTTTCTGATGGATTTTGACGCTTCCATGGTTTTGATAGAGTTTTACGATACGAAATGCAGGCTAGCCTAAGGGGAAATTGCCAATAACACGACTGAATCATTGAATTACCAATTGAAATTGAAATGTTGGTTGAAGTTGATACTTTTCGGCATGTTTGAGCAAGGCTTGCTCGCAAACGATTTGCCAACTGTGAAGCGTTAACGTTGTCACGTGCTCTGTAGTGTATACAGTTCAATTTGCAGAAATCTGATTGATTCTGAAATGTCAACGATTTCTTCTATTCTGGTTTTTTTCTGATTAAATTTATAAATTAAGTGACTTTTGTGTTTATTCTCTTCAAAATCTATTCCTTTCTTCCTTTCTTCAACTACTAATTTCAAGAAAATTTGAGTTTTAATACGAGATTACTTTTGGTATACAAATGTTTATTTTTCATGGACGTGGAGCAGTTTCTTAAAGAGGGTGTCCCATGGTCCATTGGTCCATAATGGGACATTTTCGCAGAAATTTCTAGACCTAAATTTAATTATTTTCAATAAATTTGTATGTATGTAAAGAAGCATACTTGCTAGAAATTGAGAATATTTGATTTTTAAAATTTTCCAAGCGGTACTTTTTCTGTCAAAGCTTATAATCTTTTACGCATTGCATGTATTTATCACTAGGTGATGCTGTTGGGGCGTAATTATTTTAATAATTATCGCCTGGAAAATTTAAAAAATACGATTTTTCATTATTTTTGTTGCACAAAGTTCTCCAAAATATGCACTTTTATGACACAGACACTTTTAAAAACATTCCTTTAAGAATGAAACCTTATAAGATGCCCCCTGTATACAAGTATAAGGGAACACTAAGATACCCCCTGTATAAGTCTACAGGTATAAATATAAGGGTATACTTTAAATTACTTACATTTATATTCTAATTTGGCTGTTGTTACTTAAAACAATTTGCCATTATCTTTTAAACTTCAGTACCAGAACTTTGAAAGTGGCTACATATTCAAGGAAATGGTTATTTGATATTTTAACGACTTCTGGTGATTTTTATCGATTTTTCTACAAGAGCAAAATTCTCGAAAATATGAAATTTTAAGTCGAAGAAACGTTTAAAAACATTTCTTTAAGAATGAAACACTAAAGATACCCTCTGTATACAAGTATGAGTGTACATCAAATTACTGTATACGTTTACATTCTGATTTGGCTATCTTGTTACTTGAAATGATTCACTAATATCTTTTAAACTTCAGGATCAACACTTTCATATATCCATGTTCAAGGAAACGGTTCTTTGATATTTTAACGACTTCTGATGTTTTTGAAATATCAGTGAACTTTCCGCCTACATCATCTTCTATAACTGCGCCTTTCTGCTTGGAAAGTGGCGCGCACCTTTTATGGTTTCACGACTTAGGGTTTAAATTTTCTCCATATTTTTCCGTCTTCTCAATGTACCAGAGCTGAAGAATGGTGTATAGGTCTTCTTGCCTTATATCAATCATGCACTTGCCGTGGACTTTTTGCCTCTTTTAATTCGACATTAAGCCGGTTGCGTAGCAGGATCAAATAAATCCCTTTCTTCTTGTTCTTTTCCTCGGAACCATGCAAGCAATTCCTTTTTTTTCCACTGACATTTGCAAAATTCTAAACATCTGGATATAATTGGATGACGTGCTGGGGGAGAGACCTGTGTTAAGTTGGTCTACAGAAGCAGTGATAGAAGCTTCTTACATCTTGAAACAAACCCTTACGATGCTGAAGCTTAAACCAAAGTCACTACGACACGCGATGGCTTTAAGCGGAACACTTGGTTGGGGAATTTTGGCATGAATATTAGTGTTCGTGGTTTAAAGTAAACCACTAATGCAAGTGGGACTTTGGGAAAACTTTCCATGTTGACCGTTTCGGGCAGCTCCTCGATATTGCAATTTGCATACTGTCATTCTCTTTTTGCCTCTCAAAGTGATTTTCTGGCCTTGTTGGATTCCGATTGGCCCATAGACGCGTCGTATATGGAAGTGCTTTTGACACTCATCAAATTTTCATAAATTTGTCTCTTGACCCTGTTTCCTTGTCAACAGTTCGGAATGTGGAAATGTCAGCTGAAAAAAATAGATTGATATATATCGAAAATATCGACCGCATTATCAAACGCAAGAGTCCAGAATACAGTATAGCCAATGTGCAAGTTGCATGAGATGTCACATAAGTCTGTTTCTGTATACAGTCGAACCCGGATAAGTAGAAGCCCGATAAGTGAAAAAAAACTTATAATAGCAAAATGTTTCAAAGCCCCGAACTTTTTGAGTACGTTTTCTATGTTATATAAAGTGTATATTTAAGACCGGATAAGTGAAAATCCCGCCTTCCGGTCTATAATGAATTTTTGGCAGCAGTCAGTATATGGCGCATTTACTTATAGCAGGATGAGAAAATTCCCCGCTTTTCAGTATATAAAAATATTTGGCAACAGTGAGTGCGGTACATGTACATGTGCGTGAATTACAATTACATGTGTGTACCAGAATTGAAGAAAATAGTGCCTTTCATTCTACACTATGAAACGGAGGTACTGCACTATATTAATCATAGCTAAGTACATTGTTCAGTATTATGCTGGACAAAAACTTGAAGAAAATTTCTGACTACTTTTAATGATGTTCCTGCTGATCAACATGTACATTTTACTATTTCTCCTCTTCTACTGTTTATTGCTAGATCGATCTTACTGCTGAATGTACATGTACATGTATTCGTTATAAAGCTTTTTTATGTTTTTATCAATAAATGCTCTTCTAAGAGATTAATCGAAACTGTATTTGACTATCTGGGCAGAAACTGATCTAATTTGAGTGCATCACGCAAAAACCGGATAAGTGGAAAAATTCGATGCCGGGTCGATTTTCATTTATCAGGGTTCGACTGTATACATTGTATGTATATGTAGGCTACATCAAATTATGGAATAGTGATATATTTTATATGCATATACAGTATACCAAAATGGTATATTAGTACAGTACATGTACAGTGATTGTTTTTGCAAAGTCACATTTCTAACGACGCTCAAAGCCATTTATGGATTCGTTGTAATGTACTGAGTGAATTGCCCTGAAGATATGATTTAGATATGAATTTTCATTTGTTTTAATGGAAAACACGCCAAAAATCGATGGAAAAGTAACATCAACTAAATCTAATGTTTATAAAGGAATACATGTATTGTGTGTTAAGAAGTTCGATAACAATTACAGGTAATTAAGTAAAAAATGTCCCATGATCAATAACATATTAAAGGAAGTGTATATTAACCTTATAATTGTAATGGCAAAGCTACGTCCACACAAGAGGAAACTGGGGAACTTTCTATTACTAATAGGTTGCCAGTTGCTTATGGAAACATAAACTTATGTAAACAATTTATGTAAACAACTGTCGGAAGTACGCAACATAAAGTGTCTCAGTGTTTCACTCAAGTAAAACTGGACTAAGCTTATAACAAATTCTATTTTGTTGTAGTTTACATTACATGTATGTAGAAAAATAATGTATTTATCTATAAAGTGGAAGTTTTTCTTAAAAAAAATATAAGTAATTCAAGTTTCGACCTATAAGCGCACTTGGTATGGAACGCCGCTACGTACCGAATTCCAGATGGAATGCTGTTCTGGGTTAATTATTTTCCTGTTTATTTTTTTTTAAATGAACTCGGAAAATATGTAACGACTTTGTTTTTTTCTGCTATGAAAGCTCATGATTTGTTCCTACTTTGTTTCATCTAAATATTAGTTCACTGGGCATGTACGGTATATTTTCGATTTTTGGAAATATAGCTTAATTTTCACCATCTTAAAACTAAGGCGGCTCTTCATATTTCAGGCCGGAGTACTAACCATAAAATTAAACGGTATAATGCCACTTACAGTATGTATTACTTGTCTTCACACAAAGTTTTTAACTTTTTTAATGTTATCAATATTCAGTACATGAATGCAATAGCAATAATGTTGGGAATAGTTACTTACTGTTGCATATAGTGTTCATTCATTATATTTACATGAACGTTTTTATGGTGCAAAACGTGTCATAAAATGGCAGTTTAGCACAAATTCGCCAATTTCACATGCACTTTGCTCGACTATTTCCGAATTAGTCGTTTTTAAAATTTGTCGAGCGGCACCAGAAGTTCTGCTCATTAGGAATTCTGCACTTGCCAGCTATCTTTTTTACTATGGAGCGTTAATAATTTCTTGAAAACGTAATCAAAAATTGGCTAGTTTTTCATCCAATGCAGATTGCAGATAAGGAGTGCTCAAGCTTAAAAATGCATGTAAAATGTTACGTAGCTGCAGTCAATTTTTAAGGCCCATTAATCCTCCGAGTAACTTTTTACTTCTGAAAGTGCTCGCTTGCTGTGCAGCGATAAGCAGCATGCATGCATGGAGCGTGTGTGCCTCGAAGAAAATTAGTTTGGCAAAATTACGTGTATCATAAACTTGCCAAACTCAATTGGAAATTCTGCTCGTATTTTCGTCGCTCCATATAAAAATATATATCCCGTTTGTTGCAAAACCTGATTAACTATATATGATTACGCTGTAGGTTATTGATTATTTCTTTCTGAAAGTGTGGCTGCCCTCTGAGCACTTCCGTGCTGGGGTTCTGCGCGTCAACCTGGCTTGCATTAAATATGATTTTTGTGTTTGACATCGAGCCACGAAATCGTGCAGACGCAGGCTCCCTGATTCCGTGTCAAAATCCATACTTTTTTTAAACTATAAAACTCCAATGAATTTCTCCGGGGATTCTTGCGTCTTATTATGGTTTTTTGGCAGTGGCGTGAGGCTGCAAACGTGGCGTGGAGCGAGGGATCAAAACAATAAGTTGGTTGGGTACGTGACAAATTTGTGGGGTTTGTTAGTTTTTTTTCCCCCGAACAACGAATTAATGAACGTCACTCTTAATTTAAAAGATTTTTGTATAAAAGGATTTATTAGTGATTCGCTATGGGAATTTTTCGAAGTCAGTTTTTATGCGTGAAATGAAATATTTTAAAAAAAAATATTGTTTATAGGTAACGAAGGTACTGTAAATGACTAGGAAATGAGAATTTCACTTTCATAAAGTTAATATTTATTAAATTATCATTAAATTAAAAAATAAACTAAAAATAAACCAAAAAAAGAAAAACACTGGGTTCAGTGGAATTAGTATGAATAAGCTTAAATTTGATTTGATTAAAGTTTTAAAATTCAAGCATATTAAAAACCTTCTTTGCCATTTTTTTTAAATAAACTCAAAAACTTTAACAGTTATGTTTCATTTATGAAAAAACTACATTGCCCAAAATAGTATTGAATGTATTAGGTATACAATTAGGTATATAGTATGAATAATGAACTATATTGTATGAAGAATGAACGGAAATTAAATATTTTCAAAAAAAAGTATCTATAGATAACGAAGGTAAATAACTAGGAAATGTGAACTTCTCTTTCATAAAGTTAATATTTATTAAATTAAACGAGCATTACATTAAGAAGAAAACTGGAATCAGTACGTGTTGTTTTAATAACCTTTCCATTTTTGTCATAGGCTAAGTTTATGATTTAACTTTGATTTTTTTAAAGTTTTAAAATTTAAGCAAATTAAAAGCCTTCTTTGATATCCTTTTAGATACAGTCAAATAATTAACTTAACCATTTATTTATAATTTAATGAAAAAACTAAAATAACCAAAATAGTATTGTACAGTATACACTGTATAATATATAAAGAGTACGGATTTCTGGATTTTACCCATGTATGCACCGTGTTTAAAATACTGTTTTATATCCTGTCATGTTTCAGTTTAAAGTTTAAGTTATCCAGTTATTGTCATGACTGTTATGTCTACTTTTCTTGATTACTTTTTTATGCTTGCTTCACATATAATCGCGAGTTAACTTAAGATTAATTTCTTTTTTTCTCCTATCTTTCAGCTGATTGTGATTCGATGGAAGGTCCAACCTTCCTCCAGGAGCCTCCAAGTAAAGTCGAGTTTTCCAACAACACCAAAGTGTGGGTTAGCTGTCGAGTCCTCGGAAATCCCCGACCAGCAATTCGATGGACACTGGCCAGTGGCATGGTCGTGGGAGATATCCACGGGGTTCGCACAATTTTATCTAATGGGACCATCATTTTTCATCCTTTTCAACCTGAACAATACCGACAGGATGTCCACGCAGTTTCTTATCGCTGTGAAGCCACGAGCACCTTAGGGACGGTGGTCAGCCGGGAAATGTGGGTGAGGGCAGGTAAGAATGCCTTCATTATATAACGGGGTAATCATTGGTGGCCTATAAACCATATTTCATTGATTTTTCCTATGTTTTATTGTGATGGTAATCCTCCCAGAATTCTTGTCAGCATTCATCAAGCGTTTGGATCTTTGCTATCGGAAATTTGCATAAAAATAGGAGTTCTGAAAGTTCAGTTATGTAGGGCAGAGGTTGGAGTCTTGAAAGAAGCGATATTGCGTGTTTGAACTGAATGAAACAGTGTGTTCGAAAATGCGACCCAAAACATATTACAATTCAGCGTTATGATAACTAAAATTTTCTCTATTTTTACAATTTGTGTGGCATTTTTGGGAAAACGAACTATGAATAATAGCTGTAAATTGGTTTGATTAGTTATACATGTAGGTTTAGTACATTACATATATAGCTGATTTCATTTAAATAAATTTGAAAATGATTAGCATATAGTATAGATCGCACTCCTGTTTCAAAAATGACAGAACTTAGCATTTTTCAAATTGAGGCAGCATTGTTTTAATGCTTGGAGATGCATTGTAAGAAATGCTAAATTAAAGTGGCAATATTGTCATTTAACCGGAATTATGACGAGCTCAGATATGTCATATTTACTGAATATATGGCTAATTGCGCATTTTTTGAATTGTGACACTTTTGAAGCACGATATGTCTTTCTGTTAAATTAACATCGAAAGATGATTCGATAAAACTGAAATACCGTACATTTATCTTTTCAAATTACATTATCTTTCATCGATTACATAAAATTTAGTTATTTTGTATTAGGTTATTGAATTTCTCTGAAAAATGATTTGTCTGGACAAACATATGTAAATACATATACAGTACATGTACTGTATGTAGAGGTCCTAACAGATGTTAATATTTCAGAAATTAATTGAAAACATTCTATTAATTAAGTAGCCAATTAAAAATGATGGATTCCTGGCTGTTTTCCGATACAATTGATTATATTTTTTTGTCCTGTCACGACTGGTGAAAATGACATGCTCAACCAATCATGAAAATGTCACTTCGTTAGACAAGTTACGTTTGTTTGTTTTTTTCTCCAGTGGTCATACAAAAATATGAAGTGCAAGTGTACGACGATTTCGTGATAACTGGTAACACCGGCGTGTTGAAATGCCACATACCGAGCTTTGTGACGGATTACGTGACAGTCACAGATTGGATACAAGAAACGTCTGGATCTATTTCGCATAGCAAGTCCATTGTACAAACTGGTAAGCACGATACATCTTTTTTTATATAAAACGTGCTGCAGAAATGTTGTTTTGATGACAAATACAGATTTTCACTTTCTTCCGTTTTCACATCCTGAAATAATTCTGTACCCAATTTATACTATATTATATAAAAATAAATGCCAAACGCAATAGCTTAAATTAAGCATTCGAAACTTGGTTTTAACCAAGCGCGCCCAAATTGTTCCAAGGGATTGAGGTTTTCTGATACCCCTGGTTGAAGGATCAGTATAATTTTTTTATACTGATAATTGGCAACACACTGATTTCAGTATAAATTTATACTGATATCAGTATGCCTTTAATATCAAATTTATAAAATTAATTAATAGCCTGTAGACTTTT
>JAQGAO010001293.1:0-25358 GCA_034697705.1 Ommatoiulus sabulosus
AAAATTGGAAATTGGATTTTTTGGTCTCCCCGGGGTATAGTGCCATGCACTTATTTGCGGGGGAATACGGTAGTTAAGAACTTCATGTCTTAAACATAAATAATGGCATTTATATGGAGCATATTATTATGAATCTAGTATTATTTTCATAATCATACTGTATTAGTATTAGCCTACACATCCAGTCATTCATATTTTCACTAATAAGTCACAAGTAGCCACCACCATAAATGCTGTATGGATAAATATTTACTTGTTGTCCGCTTCCTTTTTCTAATCGGTCCATCATTTCTTCAAATTGCAATGCAGAAACGTCCATTTTTTTTGCTTGTTGTAAAACCCATTTTTCATCCTCAGAATCCATGTCATAATCAGGAATGTCCTGCTCCATAGCAGAAGCTGAAATTTTTAAAACAGTGCATCACATTATGAAGATGGTAATGGACAAAGGATACAACAAAATCTAGCAGTTGAGATGAACACAGGTTATTTACGTTGCATGTGAATGAGCTGCCGTTGCAATTTGAAATCTGCAGGATAAAGGTATTCATAACTATCGGAACATTCGTATACTTCAGGAGTGGGAATGACAAGATCTCCAGTTTGACCGTACGCTTGCTGGGCAGACATGGCTCGCTGCAGATGATGTTCCTGTTCACAAGGAAAACATACAAATATGCAATTACATTCTGATTTACTACTCTTATTCGCAATGGTATAATTATAATCTGTATAGATTATGTGAACAGTTTGGGATGAGACTGATGAAAATCAATTCAAACATTGACTTGACAATCCTGGTATCCTTAGTTACCACTGGCAACAATTTAAATAATAAAAAACTACGTGATAACGAAGAAACTGGCTTGTTTTTCTTCAAATGCAGAGTTAGTCCGTAGTTTAACCAGATAGCACAAACACGTCCAATTTCTGAAGATGCAAATCCTCAACGTTTTTCAAAATTCTGGCATGTGGGACTTTCATCAGAAGAATTTTTAGTTACCTGAGATACTGATATATGCAGGGATGATATAACGGATTTGGATTGTTTGTCTGGGTTATATAATAGCGCCAATGGTCAATAGTGAATATAGAGTAGAAAGAATGGACAGTGTATGCTATAACCAAATGCACGTCTATCAGGATAAGTAACGGTAAAGATCTTTAAAAATGAGAAAGGAATAATTACAGCTATGGCCAATATTAAGAGAAATAGTGTAATTTTAAACAACTACATTATGTAGAAAACACAACATCCCAGCCATTCATGAGTTTTTAACTTGTCTATTCAATTGAGAGAGACAACTGCCCCATTAACACAACACCAACTTCGTTTGACATTGCCTGGACAAGAAACATGCTAGCATTGATGTGATTTAGTTCATTTATGCTTGTGAGCCTCCATAAAAATTTGGAATCTGCTCTAATTGTGCATCGATCTTACCATCCCTCTTGACTACCTTCATTAACCATTGTTCTATAAATACTTCAATCTATACTCTTTGATTTTAGAGTTAAATATTGTCCTATACGAATATCATGATGCTCTATAGCAATCATCACACAGGGAAACTGTTAATGTATTCAACAAACTTTTATTGCAACATTTAATTTTTGACATTTATATTTGGGCGATGGAATTTATTAGCAAATATACCTGTCACCTAGTTATTAGACTGGGCGTAGCGATTTACCCTCCATTATATTAAAAACAGCAAGAGCAAGACCATACGAATGACAGCCCATAGGGCTTTGCACCTAGGCTTTTCAAATTCGCCATCAGGCGGAGCGTCACGCATATTTTAAACATGGCCGCCGAGCTCCTTAGTATTATGGGATGCCAACCGGAAGTACCCATTAAAAATGCATTTTAAAGAGCTGTTAGAAGGAAAACTACGATTTGAGAAGAAACTGTGACAATCGATTAATAAAAAACGCTCTTCAGACTGGAGCGGAACGAACGAAAAATGCCTTTAATTTGTTATTACATGAGCTCCAAAAATCCAAGATGGCTGACAACGTTTGGAGAGGTCACGTGACCCAACACGAGGCCGCAAAAACCCTTTTAATTTCACATTGATCCACTCCGGAACCTATATTTTGATCGGATTTTGTACATTTGACCCCACTTGAACCATTTTTACCACTCTCCATTTGTTGACAAGGCCATGAGGCGACCGCTGGCATCGACAAAAATCCCCCGCCACCTCGGGATTGGACCAATCATATAGCGCTACAATTTCTTTTGTCAACTACTTACACATTCTTCTTCTTTTTCCATTCCGCTAGGCATCTGTGGAACGGCGCGATTAATCGCGGCGAAATCCGGAAGATCTGGCAATTCATCCGCCCTGAAAATCGGCATTGGCTTGCAGGCGTCCAGCGCCCGTGCCCGAAATTTACTCATTTTCCCGTTGTTTCCCGAGCCTCACGACTAAGCCAACTTAGGAGGCCCGTTGAAGACGAAATCGCTCGCTTCCAACAGGCAATTATGGCGTTTCCAGAAGCTAACAAGCCCTAGTTTCTTCTCGCGTCATTTATAGCTCTCTCACCACATCCTAAATCACACAGTCTTCATTTCAAATCGACGATAAGAGAAAAAATTTTCACTGCTCAACATGGCGGATGGCCGTCCATGATCAGCGCTCTCGATGCTTTTCCTGTGCGCGAGAACTGCACCACTAACGCCATCCAGAGGCCGCTTTGGGTACTAGCGTTGTAAACACGTCGAGGGACGTCCATAAACTTGCAAAATCAATTTTATTTACAATATCGATTAGTTTTGTGCGTAGCTTGGCAGGCTCAGGTCAAATTAATCGTTCAGCTCGAGTGAAATAAACCGATTGCATGGTTGCTCAAATTTACGACGCACTCCAATTCAACGACGAACTAAAAATGCCGTTTTGAATTTGTGCATTTCTACTAAACGATGACCTCGAGCTGAATTTAGACGACAATAATTCTATTAAACGTATTGAAACGAACCTCGAGGAAAATGCGGAGCCTATAAATGTAAACTGTAGTTATTCTGTTTTGCACTATTGCATTGTGGGTAAGGGAATTTCATAAACGATGTCTGAGATTAAAAATTACATGTATATCTAATTAATTTTCGAAAATCTAAATAAACACATATTCGATAAAAATTTAGCATTCAAAAAATGAACCTAGAATGTAGAATATTTTCAAGGCAAATTTGTTTCGTGAAAACAAATGTTTCATAAATACCAGCATGTAGTAAAATTTGGATTAAATTTCATCAGATTCTTCAGTTAACAAATCGAACGTGTTCGATTTAAGGCGTTGGATTAAAACATTTAATTAATGACGATAAGAAAGTTCTAACTTGTTTACTCAAAGTACTGCTTTAATACATGTACATGAATAAACGTCCATTGAACCGTACCATGCTCATGTAAAGCATGTTTTATTTTGCAATATTTGTTTATTTTCTCAAAAGCAAAACTTTACAAGTTGCATGTTGATTAGATATATACTAGTACATGTATACATGTTATTTTCAATGCTCAGGTGAATTAAAATTAATTTATATGACAAGTAATACAATGCAGTAAAAGTTAAATATCGTTTGTGATAGACTGCACCGTCTTTCTCCGGTGTAAAGCCGGGTACACACTATCACCAAACCAAAACTAAAAACTCCAAACTTTTCCGGTTTGTGGCAACGAAAAAAATGGCGTAGCAAGCTATTTTTAACCAAACTAAAAACTAGAAAATCAAGTTTGCAAACTAAGTTTGGCATTCCCATCGAGTGTCGGTGAGATGAAAGTGAAATAGCCAAAGATTTTGGCGGTGGCGCTGCTACCAACGCTTCATCGTGTTTCCTCTGTCGTCTGCTCAGTTTTGTCAATACGGTTTGTTGCTCAGGTTTCGCAAAACTAGTTTGTATAAATTTCTCGAATTTAGTTTTGTTCACGTTGAAAGTGTGGGGAAGTGTGGGTGTAAAAAACCGACATACTAATTGGTCTAAAAAAAATTAACTTAACCCGCTGTATTTAACCCAATTTACTCACGTTTCACACACGACATCACGGCTGATAAAATAGTACTACACTGTATTCATAAAGCTTCTGCTCGAGTTCCGCAAAAAATCTTGACACATTCGAAATGAGGTTATACTCAGTAAAAATGACATTATCTTCGCTCACCATGCAAGTACATCGCTTTGAGAAAATAAAAAAGGTTGAATTATGCCACTTCTGAAGCAAGCTGGAATGCGATATCACTTGCGACAGAAAATCGCCAATATATACCCTGTTTTCCGATTAGTTGTTTCGCTTTCAGGTAATTGAATTCCGTGCACTGTACGTGTAAATATAAGCCACTAATAAAAGACAAAATAGAAACGGCAGGATTTTTAATCGTTCTCCATTTTAGTGATTATCTACACGGCATTACATAACAAATGCGTGTGAGGTATATGTTAAAAATCTGTTAAAGCTAATAAACACACCTTTTTAAATGATTTCCAAACAAAATATAGCCGATCGGCAGGAATAAACAACAGAAATGAAAATGAAGTAGCCTTACCATTCAAAATAATTGACACAGGCTTGGAAAATATGGGAAAAGTGTCGCAAATTTGAACTGTGGAATGTTAAAACAAAATTTACAATCAAACACAAACTAATGTAAACTACGGAATGAAGAAAAAATTATAATAATGAGTATTTCGCATCTGACCAACAAGGTTGGCTCATTACAAACTAAGAAGTTTGTTGACAAATTTCCTTCAAAATCAGATCACAAAAAAATGCGAAACATGAACCCGTTCAATAGATGTTTCGGATTAAAATAACAAATGAGATTTGATGATACAATTAGTAAGCCAAAAGCTGAAATTCAATACTTTCAAAATTGAAGTAAAACAATGAATACTTTTCCATGTTTGTACGAAGGTGATCCAAGTATTAAGTCTCATGAATAGTGAAAATCGCGCAGATATACGGGAAAATACAAGTTTTTATAAACTAATAAAGGAAAACAATCTGCACAAAACCAATATGGCGCAACCGTTCAAACTGACTATTACTTTATAGTCCTGCAGGTGGCGTTAAAATTGACGTGTATTATTGTCGAATTACAGCGCCATCTTTAGGTTTGATAGTAGAAAGTCGAGAAAAAGAGCATTCTTGCAGTGTTAAAATAACGAAAAACACTCCTGATACAGTGTACACGTTTTTTTGTCAGAATAATTAACAATCATTATAAAATTACATGTATTTCTTAAACAAAATTGAAATTGTCGTTCTAAAAATAACGGCAAAATACTCATATTGGAAATTCTTTTACAAATACATTGGATACTTTATTTTTAACATACAGTGCAAGTGTTTTTCAAAATTTTAGCAATGCAGGAATAAGCCTTACAACAGTCTTCGACCGATTTTAAAGTATTTTTAGATGCTTCAGGAGTGTAAACGCACGAACAAAGACTTAAGTTTAAACCGCCAGTAAACAAATTTAATAAATAAACAGTTACCAGTGAGCGAATAACCCAACTTCGAGTAAGTTTGTAATAAGAGGTTCACAACCTTGAAACCAAGTATTACTTTCATGGCACATTCAATAAATAAGAAAAATGAACGGAATTTGGTAAAGAAAAAACGACTGGCATAAAAATAAAGGATTACATGGTCATAGAAGTGAAAGTAATTTGAGAGGAATGCTGATGGCAATTTCATCGAGAATGTAAAAAAAAAAAGAAAAAGCCCGAAATCGAAGATTTTCAAGGGCGAGCATGGATCGAGACTTTAACGCATTCATTAGGAATCACATGCTAAATTACACGAGATTCTCGTACATCAACTAAACGTTCATGTGCTAAACGATCACATTCACCAACCATGTTTCGGAGCATTCATGTACATGTATATTGGCCCGCTCCAGCAATTCATATAGCGCTTCATCAGAGTCGCGCATGCTTAGAATGCAATACTGGGTTATCCGTTTGCTCGTCAGTACTAATTAAGTACTAAGCATGGGTTGTTGATTCCAACCATGGAGTTAAAATGAATTGGGTTTAGCGAACATGAGATTGAAAACGAACCCAGTTAAATGGCATTGAAAAATGGGAGTTCGCATCGGGAAATATCAACCGCCAGAAGCCCAGGAAAATGTTTTTTGACGAGGGAAAAAACGCAGAAAAACTGCGTGAAATCATAGCAAATTTTCGCGAGATAATTTTGTGGTTTATAGGGCGAATCACAGACTATATATATCTACATGTACAAGTATAGGGTGGCAGCACATTGAGACTTTTAAATTAAGAAATTTACTTACCGACCCCTGGCGCCACCCAGCGGGCTAACAAGTGCTAATGCGTTTTCAATTTGTATATTCTTTTTCAATTTTTAATAATTCAATATTTCAGAATATTTTTTTAAAAATGCTGGACAAAGTCACCTCGACCTGGATTGACTTAGTTTTATGTCCAAAAATGCCCTTTATAGGCCTTCACAAAGTGTTGTATGTTAATGCTGTCCTATTATTTTTACAAATTAGTGAAACTCAAATAAAATTACACATTCAACGGTTGATATATGGTTTAATACAAGAAATATGACACTAAACTTGTAATTTAACAATTAGTTGAGTATATATTAAACATACACATTGATTTCACTTATTTCTGGGATCGAAAAATAATTGCTTCTTCAGGTGGAAATTGGGCTTGGAGGATCACTATGGGGCCGCTATCATTAATTTCAATGATCATAACATTATTAACCATTTAGTTCTTTTTTCTAACAATACAAATTTTCATAAATGGGCTTGTATTTATATTTGAAGATGTTATACAGTAAATTGTTATGAAAAAAGGAACATCTACTGGAATCAGGCAAAATTTTCAGGTTTAAATGAAAATGGCGGAAATTACCAAACCATGTTTCTTTTTTATTTTGGTGAACAAACTCACCTCGCGATAGACAAACTCACCCCAAGTTATGGTTCATAAAAATTTGAATTTTCAAATTTATTTAAAAAAATATATGTTGTAAGAATTCACGTGCGACGGTTTATAGAAGACGATTTCTGGAGTTTATCAGATTGTTTTATTTTTGAATAAACTGGTAAAACTTGAATTTTATAAATATGCCGAGGTATTATAATCATGAAAAATCATGACAAAGTTTTAATCCATAATTAAAAGGATAATGTTTTTTCAAAAATATTAGCATTACACGTCATA
Organism: Ommatoiulus sabulosus; assembly: GCA_034697705.1. Classification (NCBI taxonomy): domain Eukaryota; kingdom Metazoa; phylum Arthropoda; class Diplopoda; order Julida; family Julidae; genus Ommatoiulus; species Ommatoiulus sabulosus. Next base: position 7,214 of record JAQGAO010001293.1, read on the forward strand.
CATCGCACCCCCACTTCAGAAGTGACATAACTGAATTTGTTTTTTTAATTTCCGGGTTAAGACGGTGTATTCAGTAGAAACTATATATTTGAGGTTGCTATTAAATGTTGCTTAACTTTATCTCAAAATAGCAAATGTTGAATTGTGCTACTTCTGAAACCGTTATTGCAAAAGTACATGTAGCTGTCGCTACTGATATTTTTAACGTACATGTACAGTATACTGTGCACCCAATAAAGTCTCGTATATAAAACCTTGTGAAAACTGAGATCTTGGAAGACGTGAAGAGTACATGTCTTTCTTTTGAAAATGCTCATCAGGAAAAATTTTGAATTCATAATCATAAAAGTAAAAAAGTCTATAATGGGCAAGACGCCAGAATTGCATTTGAGTGGATTTCATCATCAATTCATTTATGCTCATTTCGGACCAATTTGGCAGGCTTTAGCAATTGCTAGTGCTTACAAGCCCAAACAACGTTTGGATTTTAAAGTATTATTTTACATAACATGTTTATGGTGCTAGTTTTATTCCACGAGTTATCTTGGCAGCATTTAAATTGTGAGATGCTGTATTCAGAATAAATACATACTCAGATATACGATGGATATGTCACGGACTATGGCAGTTCACTTCCGGAAATACATTCAATTCTGAACATCACTCAAAGTATGTCACTATATACCATGCACTACTATAGTACGTTATATCTTTGTTTCTGAAATAGATCGTAAACGACAGGAAGTGCTCATTTGCATGTTGAAGCATGGGTTCAATTGGTGAATGTTGTTACCAAGTTGCTGTCCTTCGACAGCATCTTGGAGAAATTGTCTCCTGAAAAAATATCTTCTCCTTCTTTGAAGATCTAATGGTCTTCGTTTACTGAAGAATGTCTGGCTAAACTGCCACTACAGATAGCTCGTATCGACCACTTTCTTTTCTTTTCCGTGCCATAAACCTGGGATATGTTGGTTTGTTGTCAGCACCAGATTCAGAAACGGGGGACTGGGGATTATAGTTACCCACCTTTTTCCCTAATTAGGGCTTTTCTTAACTTCGCAACAATAAGAGACTTTTTTGTAGCTAGCTTTTTTTTTCGTGGTACGCTAGGGTGTGTCAATAAATGACTAAATAGCCGTAGCCACTATTTGGCTATTTACCATTTGGTTTGCCAGCTCCGTTTTAATACAACTGGCTAAATGAGGGATTTTCATCTACTAGCACCACCTGCTGAGTTTTTCTTTACCCGATGTTCCGTCACAGATAGATTGCTTATTTATTATTATCCGTCCAGTCGGAACCTGTAGCTTTTCCAGCATGTCGCTAAGGTTTTTTAACCATTCATTGACATGCCCCAGTGTGTGGCTTCTGTTGGTTTTGTTGGTTGGAAATTAAAAATGTTAGGTTAGTGAAGAGCACCTAGCTAAAGTGCTAAGTTGACCACGTACCTGTACATGTACTGCATATTATACTTGTACTTTAATATTCTCACGTTTGATGAAATGCTGAATTTTTAAGTCCACGTTGGGGAAAAACTGCTGAATAAATATGGAGGAAAGGGCATGCCAAATTTCGCCTTAGAACTGATAATACCAACCAGGAATGCATTAAACATGGATTCAAAACTGGTTTTATGCTGATGCTGTCTCAAATGCGACTTTCAGCTTCAAGTTGTCATGTCTATTTATTTCCTTACCGGTAAGGTCAACTGCGCTGGTCAGCGTTGTTGGACAAAACTGTTATTTTATTTCCAAAGCGCTTTCGAGCCGTGATTCATTTTTCTGACATCTTGATTTTTTTGGATGACCATATGCCGACGGAGTAATAATGTCGCTGTCCAGATAAGAGCCAGGCAACAAGTGTCTACGAAATCAATCTTCTTGTCCAAAACAGCGCTTTGCTTTTGGCCATGTTGGGTCGCTTTGTTATTGGGGTTGCCATAACTTGTGTACGAGTTATCTCCGCAATGCAGGACTCTTTAAATGGATTGGGAATTGTTTTGCCGAAAATCTACAGTGTATACGTTGTATTTCTTTCTTCTTATGAGATTTATCGTTTTGTGTCGCCTTATTATATTGTGCTGTATGTAACGTTATGAAATCGAGAACAAATGTGTAGCACTTATATTTTCCGAGTGTGGCATCATGTCTATAATTTGGAGAAAAGCAAATAAATAAAACTTCGATGATGTTCGGCGAATTCCAATTTTAATTGCAAAAATTAATCAAAGAGCTCCCTTAAACTACGTCCTCACTGGAGGAAACGAAGAGGAACTTTTTGTAAGAATTGTTTTGCATAATTTTTACATGAATTTTACGTTTTACATAATTCTTTTACATGAATTGCTTTATACAATTTTGTAGCATGAATTGTTTTACACAATTTTGTAGCATGAATTGTTTTACATCATTTTGTTACATGAATTGTTTTACATAATTTTTGGTACATGAATTGTTGTAGATATCTTTTACAGGAATTGTTTATATGCTTTTTTTTAAATTTTTACCTACACTATTTACATAAGTTTGGTTCAGGAAACAACTGGCAACCAATTAGCAACAGAAAATTTCCCCGTGTTTCCTCCAGTGTAGCCGCCTACATGTAAACGTACACTGTAGCTTTATATTTTTGAAGCATTTATTGAGTCTTGCTACCATGCAGTCTCATTATAAGGCACTCAGATAACTTTGCAGAAAGATTCAGCGTCTAAGAATTGGCACTGACGGCCATCTTGAAACCTTTTTAAAACATTTGAGTTCCTGAAAAGGTGAAACTCCGGAAACTCGTTTGACGCTTGTGGCAATTGCATCAGACAGTCCGACCTCGGGACTTGACAGGTCAAGAGATTATGGCGAGGCAATCTCAAACGCTGTAAAGGAATTCTGTGATACATTTTAGAACAACAAAACAAACAATTGGCCAAACTCTTTTCTTCGATTTTGTCCGAGTGCCCTTGATGTGGAAAACTTGTTTCTTCATCCGACCAATTGCCTGCGGTTGCCAGGAAGGAATAAGCGTTTGCCCTCTTGGACTTTTGGTCATTTGCTATATTTCTTGTTTGTTGTTGCCTCGCGCAGCAATTGCAAGCATTGTTCTCGCAAACAAGTGGGTCAAGTTGGGCCCCACTCGACGCCCATAAACGTCCGTTATGTAACTTGGAAAAGCAATAAACTTTAGATATATGGTGGTAGGAAAGCTTTTCCGAATTTTAGTACATTGTACAGCTTATGTCTGGCCACAATTATTAACCTTGCAATTTTCCATTTGTGGTATACCTATGTTGGAAATTCATGTATAGAATAATCAAATAACTATATTAATGCATTGGCGATGTCTCTGGAAATATTATCCGTCTTTCAGACAATTCGATTAATGCAGATATCGGATTTTAATGTGCATTTAATTTATAAAATACGTAGGTCTTCATTTAGAGATAAAAATTTAATGAAACTCGAAACGACCGTCAAAGAACTACTAACGAACCGGAATGTTTAATCTATAACTTCTTAATGGGATATAAAAGAAGAATTGGGGAAACATTCCTTTTCCCTGTTGCCATATGTAGAATTTAATATCCTTTAATCGCCCAATATAGCAGCTTGTTATTGGCAAATTGGCATTTATATGCAATATGGCAATTCCGATCCCTTGTTCGTTCCGTTGTTAATGTCGTTGCTAAGATTTAGAACTTAATTTGGTATCAACGATACTGCCCCAAATCTATCATAATTCAAAAGTCATGCAGAGAAATAATAAGGACCTGTTAACCAGGTGCATCAACCAATTGACTTTAATGGCAGTTAATACTGTTCATTTAATGTGCCGAGATATTATGAGATCAATTTAAATTGATTGATGCAACCTGGCATTATTCTATAAATTGATGTCATACATGTATCATGGATGGATGTCAATGCAAAGTTGATCTAAACGCATTTTTTCGGATTTTACTTCCAAATGGCCATTAAGCAAAATTGAAATTATTTCGCACTTTTTCAGTAGTGACGCCGTTTTGTGGTCAATTTGCGGTTACCACGGCGCATTTTTGGCAGTTCCTTTTCCGATTTGATATGTTTATTTGTATTTTGCTCAATTTTTTATCTTTTTTGCCTGAAAATGGGCACGTCCCACCATAGCGATCTTACACAAAGACATCAGTGACCAAATTTTACCCCAAAACAGGAGCGGAAACTGCAGCTGTTGAATCGTGTACTCTATCGTCTAAGCTAAAAATTGAGACTGCGAAACTGCGACGAAATGGAAAGGGAGGCAAAAAGAACGTGTTGTATAGCGCCTAATGTACCGTGCGTGATTCCACCATAAAATAAAAAGGTGAAATATGGGAGGAAAATGCTGTCTTTCCTGTATGACATGGAAGTACGCAATGATTGCCTGCTTACAAAATAACAAATTTTCCCTTCCGAAGTTCCGACGCATTTTCAAATAAATTTGCACGAATTTCATTGTTACTTTACACGCAACACGCGTATCTTTAGCCGCCCTTGGGAAGGATAAATCTCTGAAACGAGTTTTAACTCAACGGTAATTTTATTACGACTCAGCATAGTGAACCCATAGATCACATGAATAAAATGCAGTCTACTCGCGTTTTTACGAACCGGTTGGGACCCCAAAAAAGTTCGTAAAATAGGAAGGTCCTATATAGGATTTACATTAAATAAGCGAAAAAATATCACTAATGACATAAATATTTTATTTTTATATACTTATTGACATGGTGAGAAAATTGAACAATCATTTCGATGCTAGTGGTAAGTGCTGTTAATTTAGGTTATTGGGGTGATTTTTTGCTCTATTCCCTCTTGACAACTGTATAATAAGGTGCGAAATACAACCAATTTGCAGAAATTTACCCGTTCCCCCGAAAGGAAAACGGTGAAAATAATACTTCATACAGTTCAACAATCTCATTTATCAAATAGCCTTTTTTAAATTCGAGCGCCATCTATTATGCGTTATGCGCAACAATAAGCAGTATCAAAATGGCGCCTGGAGATTAATTTGACTTTGCCCTGGCTACGGGTAACGCATCCTTAATGTTCCAATGCCATCTATGGTGCATTTTGCGTCATTTCAAGACCCACGCACGCCATATTCGTGGGATTTGCTTAACTGGATTAAATTGTTGATGATGCCCCTTTCGTACGTGGAAAAACTTGTTATGGCTTAGTTTTACGCATTCTGTACTGGCCAAAAAAAGGAATTATCGTAATGAATAATTGTACGGAGTAAACAACTCTTCTCGAAGAGGACAAATGCAAAGAAGGAACATGCCGCGAAATTCTAGTTTACGAGCACCGACTGTGAACTAATGAAATTGTCACGTGGCATTACATAAAAGCAGCGCGTGTAGGCCTGTACGCTAATTTAGTACATTTTCGTCTATCCTGGATGCAGCCCTCATCATGAAAACAACGTTATCCAACTGGAACCCAGTAAACACAAAGCCCTCATTCGATGTCTAACGAACGACCTTTAATGGAAGTGCTGCTTTTCTTGCTGAGTTTTTCCATTAATCGGTCAATGCACCCGAGGATTTTCCTCCAAGATAACGCACCATCTAAGTGGAGGCAATCCAGTAATCCATGATCGAGGCAATTGACAGACATCCGCAATTTCCAACGTTCAACTATATACACTCTTAATAGTATTCATTTTCAGTTATGATGGTTGCAATTTGTTTTTACACCTAGAAAAACAAAAATAAACGTGTTGAACATAATTCACCGTGGTGAATTAGAGGTTTTTTTCAAATTGATGAAGCAAAGATAAGATTGTTTCACCGAGAGCAGTATACGATCATGTTTTCTAACACACGAAACTTTTTTTTTGCAATTCTGTGGTATTAATTTTCATTTTGGCAAAGCAAATCGAAGTCATTTATCAACATGAAAACTAAACTATACGGTGAAAATGCAATGGCTTTAACAGCGAAATTCCCATTTGGGAATGTACCAGTTACAATCCCTAATGAGCACGTTTCTAAGGGTTTCTTAATTAGTCATGGTCATGCGATGTGCGATTGCACGTTTGCGTTGGTTAAAATTAGTCTAAAATTTAATGACGCGTTGCAATGCTGAATGGGGAAATTTCGTAAAAACCAATGCTTGCATCTTTCTGAATTGCTCATGAGTAAGAAGTGCGATGAAAATGACTCATGTTTATGCCAGTTCTTAAGCAAATGTAATTTCTTCGCAGAATAGAAATTTTAACAAAATCCCAACGCCACCTAGGCCGATTTACGCCAAACGATATAATACTCCAATAAAATGGTGCCTATAGATGGACTTGGGAAATCCTCTATAGCTCGTAGACATTGCCGGAGGATTGCCCACGCCATCCGCGGGCCTTGTGCGTAGTTAATCGGGCAAAATTAGATAAATTTCTTGCACAAAATGGCGTCGGAATTGGGTGTGAAATTTGAATACTATTAAAGACCATGCTGGAAACCATTCTTCTTAATCGTGCATATATTATGTTTTTTTTTGTTTTTTTTCTTCTGTAATTTATTCCTCGTATTTAAAAATGTAGCCATTTCTTTCGAAGCACTTTACTGCACATCGTTCAAAGTCGTCTCCATCTTTCGCTCGTCTCCTATTTTGGGGGAATCGATGAGCGGGTGCAGGCCCTGAATAATGTGAAATTTGTGGGCAAAAAATGTTTCTTATCGATGATGTATACACGCACATATTAGGCAATTTCACGGGCTGTTAATGTGGCTCGAACGTGGCAGTAAATCTGCCTTTTATGGCTGTTCGTAGTTTCAAATGAGATATTAGGAAGGCAACTAACGAGCGAGGCAATCTTTTATGATTTCAATTTGTTTTATCTTGATATCCACGCTTAAATTGTCTATTGCTAGCTCCCGGTTGGAGAACCTGCTCCGTGCATATCTTCCAGGAGTGAAAAAAGATCCTCTAATAAGCGCCCAAAACAGCTGCTTTTAGCGATTCTCGCAATGTGCTGCTTCCTCTAAGCTCGCATTCACAATAGCCTTTCTTTGCATTTTATATTCTAGTTGAAATAAAGAACCACCGACGCGAATCACGTGTCATTAGCGTTTTCGCATTTGAATAAATACGAATGTGCAGAATTTCCTGTTTTTTTTTCTACGCCTACTTTGCGGATGAATTATATTGGTGACGAATTCGCCGAGGAAGATGCTAATTGAAATTTCGTGTTTTTGACATTTTTCAAATACATGCTCCCTGCTGGGTTATTTATTAATGATGAGTACATTTGCACTGATGCAGGCAGTGCCGCTAGGTGCAAATTTCGTTATAAAGGATATCTTGATAGCTACTGGAGCTAAATTCCATGATTTTATTTTTTAAAGAGGAACACAACTACTTAATTTGGCAAGTTGTTACAATGATTTTCCAACTATCTTAAACCACCTTTTATACTCCTGGTAAATGTACAGTTTTTTGAGAAAAAAAAATATGTTAACTTAAACTGGGCTGACACATTGGTTGTTCGAATATGAAGGTGAAAAACTAATCCATAGATTTTGCTGAAACTTTCATTTGTGAGTCTGTTTTCTTTAGCCACGATCTAATGCAAGCGCGTATAAATGTACTGTATTTGGCAACTCCCCTTGATCTTAGCAGTCGAAATTTAGGATGGATGCTTGATGCTCATAAAACTGTCCAGGGAGATAACACAGTACGACTCTCCATTCCATTGATATCAATGGCTTTGTTTGGTATACAAGTAGGACATGTCTCGTCTGTTCGTCTTGTTACTCATATTTGGAATCCAGCATGATTTCATATTTGGAAGTTCATACGCGAGGCAATTTGTTTGAATCGTTGACCAATCTGTCGGTCAGTGATCTTCCCCCATGGAGTCTGCTTGGAAAACTTCTTTTCAATAGGGTGCATATAGTCCTTCTTTATGGGATTACTTCTCCCTCGTGCTTTTTTTTTCTCCCGAATAGGGGCAAAACCATTTCTGGCGTTCAGACGTAGTAGGCCTACTCCTGTTGCGGAAAAATAATGTATATTGACAGGGGTTGAGGTATACTGTAGACCTGACTGCGATGGTAATCCAATCTTCTGGAAATCGGTACTTTGGCAAAGATCGAAGAACAAACATGGATAAGGTTTAACTCAAGAGGTTGTTTACCCAAGTTGTAACACATTTCTTTCCAAATTTAATCCAAACGCTCAACAGTTTTAGAATCAGAGTGATACTATATTTTTTTTGTTTAATATTGCAAGCCGTATAAATTGTGTCAACATATTTAATCTGCTTTCTTCTAATTAACTTATGAATCTGGCAGGTTTCCAGGTGTTCCGAAACTAATCGCGGCAAAAATACAGCACAATCCGAGACGTCAATTGAGACGTTTGAAGCCCATTCAACATAATACTGGTATAAATGGCACGTTTGAAGTTTTCACAAGCGTACCATTTTTTTGGTATTGACTAATTTAATAATACGCGAGAAAATTTGTAAGTTAACTATCCGAGTTTATCATACCAGGATACGTTTTCAAGTTTTACCATTGCGGGTATTGGGTTTTTCACTCTTAAGTGCGGATAAGGACGCGCATTTTTCGGCAGCGGTTATCAATGCTGGTTTCTTTGAAAGATGATCGATCATTTTTATCAGTTTTGTAATGTTAGTTGCAATATAGCCCGAATTCTTCAAAGTGCGTTTCTATTGCAATAACCACATGAAACTCATTGAGTTTGAATTATGTCCCTGCTGATCACATTTCTCCTTTCGTAGAAAATTAAATTTACTGACCTTCTATGGCAAAGAGGGACATGATTAATCGGGAAAGATAATGATCACGGCAAAGTGAATCCATCAGTCATGCAGGTTTTTTTATTAAAAAAAATCCCTTGATGCAAAGAAGAGTTGCTCATACTGCGTATCACCTTTATATAGACAGACTCTTCAATGCTGATACGCTCGTATTATATACAGGGAGAGTTAAAAACTTTTTCATTACGCCACTGTAGTATTTCATCGAAAAAAAAAATCATTAATACGTTTAAAAAGGTTATAGAAAAACCAATACCTATATAAGTACTATCAATTTTTTAAGACATCACTTTAGATTGTCATTTCCGTTTACAATATAATTTTTATGTATGTGTGGTGTGAACACTGTTTACAAAAAAAATTCTAAACAAAATTGCAGAAAAGAAGTTTTATTTTTTAAGCAAAAAAAAAAAAAACAAACAACAGCTTACAACTCCATCTAAATTAACCAGAAGATGTACTCTGTAAGATTCGCAGATCACTCATCTGTTTAAAACATGACTTTGTTTTCCAAACAAACAAAATTGAATATGGCGGATGTGTGTGATGATCTCGCAATCTAATCGCTATCCGAATCATAAAGCCCTCTTGGCTCAATATTTTGGTCACTAATGTGTTGTAAATGAGGGCAACCAGTTAACAGGAGGCGAGGTTCGCTTCGTAATCGAGTGCCATCTAAACTGATCAAGGATAATTTGGGAAGGCAGAGTTTTCTCAAGCCTGAAAAACAAAAAGCAAAAAAACACGGAGTAAATCAAAAAATGTTTTAACAAAATTCCCCGACGTTGGTAATAGATTTTTTAATCTGAGACCTTCAAAGCTCATGCTTTCGACCAGGTCTTTTGCGGTTTAATTTTTTTCAAACGTTGTAGAAAAAGCAAACAAGGAAAGTTTTTTTACAATGCAGTTAACTTATTATAAATTAACTTCTCAGAGAATTTAAAACAATTTCGAGATTCGATATGCAGCTGGTTTACACTGCAATTTGAGAACATAGCGCGCTTTACCTCAGCTGCCCAGTAACAAATTTTAATGTGTGACAAATGTAGTCATGGAAGGAGTATAAATGGGAAATTTTAGAGTAGTAAATCCATCTTACCTGCATCGGTCACTTGAGTGTAACTCAAATTCAGTTTAGATAATAAATTGCAGCCATTCAGTACTCCAGCTTTTAAGTAGACTTTTCCTGTGCTGAAATACCAAAAGATTTTCCATAAAAATAAAAATGTTGGAATTATTTTCCTGCTGGCACTCAAATAAACCGTTTCATAGGCAACCTTTACAAAAGAGATTTTGGTAATTTTATGGTCCATTTCGCTGACCATGAACCACAATTTATATGCCGTCGCATGGCGAACGAATAACATTAAATCGAGATTGTGCCACCACTCTATTTGAATTTAGCCAGATATTTCCGCTCCAATGAAATCCAAGGCAATGTGCATAATTTCAGTGATTTTGCTGGCACCACGTTGCTTTGACAGCTTGAGTTAGAATTTACCGACAATCAAATGGAAATCTACTCCACAGCTTGCCATCAAGCTTTCAAGCTTTAACGTTATTATGAAATTGGGGAAAAAGGGGGGGGGGGGGGGGAAAGTGAATATGCACGGTATTTTATGTACCACCCCCCCATTTCAAGATTGCCAGTTTCAACATGCCATAATTTTTAACAAATATTCTGGTTATTGACAACATTCATGTCACATTTCTGTAAATGTTGTTTTAAACTGTGATGTAAATCCACAGCCCACTTTTTCAAATAAATTAATTAATGCATAATCAGCGTCTTTTACCTGGTATACGCGAGACTTAATTCTGCAAGTTTTGGCATTTCTACAAAAGGAATAGGACGTGAGAAGTATGTTATTTAATTTGGTCATTTCTCACCAGAACACACCTTACATACCTTTTAACACAAACAACCCATTATCAGTTATCCCTGTACGGTCCAAATATAGAACTTCTAAATTGTGGAGACCTAAATACATGAAAAGAAATTAGGAATTCTTGTCCGGTTCTGAAAGTTGGCGGTGATCACAATAAAGGCTTCAAAAATTGGGGGGAAAAATTAGAAAATACTTGCTTCCCAATGCCAATAATCCGACATCAGTAAGTTTAGTATTATTTAGTATCAATACCTTCAAGCTGTGTGTAAGAACATCACATTAATCACATGTGTTATTCAGAAAAAGCAATCTGTAGCTTGCACTTACCTTGACATTTTCCTTAGGCAAATTATTCCAGCATCAGTAAGATGAATATAATTTGTGAGATCAATCGTTGATAATGACATTCCTAAAAATTAAATTCAGATTATGCGTTGCATAGGTGATCAATAAAAAGAATTTCTTCTTTGATTCCAAGGAAAACCTTGGGGTAATATATATAAAAGGCAACAGCTACATCTTTACAATAATACACTTAGGAAAAACTTGTAGCTTTCCAAGTCTGCAGATGCAACATTGGCTTTAAAAGATCATTTTTTTTTCCATTAAAATTTTAGACATACCCTGGATAAAAGTCATTCCCAAATCTGATATGGTCAAGCGTGATGGCATTTTGAGATTGGTTAACGCGAGATCTGTCGGAAAACAAATAATGTTAACATTATACATGTATTATAAATTGTAAAGAACTTCTTTGCAAAATATTTAGAAACCTTTGATCAATTCCAAAGCCTTGTCTCCTTCCACATGTGGCAGTTGAAAAATATTCAAAGTATTTAATTTTGGTAATTTGCCAAGCCAAACCAAAGCATCTGGTGACACAGGGACAGCTCGTATGCTTAACGATTCCAGATTTATTAAAGGGCATAGTTGCTTCAGACACCTCACCTTAAATAAGCAAAAATCAATGTTACATTACGCACATTATAATATAGTGCAGTTTCTTTTAATATCATCACTTACCTGAGTATCATCTAAATTTAAACTCCGTAATTGTGTTAATGCTGTAAATGGAATGCAAAACTTCAATTAGCTAATATTTGCAACAACAACAATCTTGCCAGCATTTACATACTCTGGCTTGATGGAAATATTTAGTCGTTGATAATCAAAGTTCAAAATAGTATTGAATAATTAAAGTTAAAATGTGATAACCTAACAATCCCTTTATGCATGATTGCTGTAATTTATTACCCAAAACCAAATCTGATTACTTGCTATGAATCACTCACCTGATAGTGGTTTCAGTACGTTATCAGTAATTAAAGTACAACTTAAAGTGAGATATTGGAGGCAAGTTGGTTTGCTTGAAATGTAACTTTGTAGTCCAGAGTCTGTTACTTTTGTTCTGTCAAGGTTCAGTGTTGTTAAATTCCGTAATTCTGGAAATGGTCATTTGTAAGAGGTATAAGAATGCTTCAGAAAAACTGCCTATTTTCAAATACTTAAACTTGACATGAATTATTTTTCTTCTGCAGAAATAATAAACTCATGGTATTTAATATTTCCTTCACATAACAGGTTGCAATATAGACCCACAGTCTATGGCTTTTTACACATTTGTTCAGTTATGAACATTATGTACAGAAATTCTTAGAAAATAAGAATACATTTCTTGAAGAGCATTAATTGTGTGGTCAAATCTATGAAGTTGGTATTGTTTTGATGTTTGGTCTGACTAACTCACGATTTGTTAAAACCAAATATTGTAATAGATTAGTCAAATTTCATGATCACGACTGAAAGACTAACCAGAAATATATTGAAAAGCGCTATCGGTAATCTGATTGCATTCACGCAAGTTCAGCGACAAAATCCGTTTCAAGGCTATAACAAAAAATAATACATGTGCATGTAAATGGCAGTCTTTTGATAAAGAGGCTGCCTTAAACATGAGAAAACATTACTTACATGTCAGAATCTGAAGACCAGAATCGTTAATAAGTATACACCCTGCTAAGCTCAAGTGCCGAATTGTTGTATGAAACCTAGTTTTGAACACATCCAATTGCAGATGATATTACATGTATGCTCAATATGCTCAATGTAACCAGGAAATCAAATGAAAATGAAAAGCTAATTCTCCAATAAATGATAAATTTACGAACATTCCAGACAATCTGATCATATTATGTTAAAAGTTGATTTTTTTTTAAATGCTCTAGAATTTAAAAAAAATATTAAAACTCAGTGCTTGCCTCAGTCCATAAAGTAGCTCATTTGTTGCATATGGGTAAAAGTCCAAAATAACACAATCCAAGTGACTGAATTGGAAAAAAAAGTACGACAATTTTACAACAAATGTAGAAAAGAATAACTGCTGAAGAAATTCACAAAGAATTTTCAAAATTACCATGATAAAAATGGTTGAAGAGTTCTTGGAGAGAGAACAAGTTCCCTTTTCATGTGCTTCAATATCTTTTCTGCTAGGCCAGCTGGTAAGGACAAACCAGCAGAACATGTGTATGGATTCACAATCCCTTTGACAACCTGGTGAATACATAATTGCTCCAATTTAGGAACAGAATTGCTAGCTGCTGTGGGTTCAGAATCCTCAGGGAGACTTGGTTCAGCATTGAAAGCTCTCATTAAAGCGGCTTCCCCTAGAACCAACGAATGCACCATATTTATAACATTTTCCGATAATGAAACCTAAAGAACAAATCATATTGTGACAAAATATTATACTAGCTAGATCCAAGGGATTTTTCTTGCGGTGCTTTTCCTCGTTGTTTTCGTTGTCATCTAGTTTGTGTCCAGAACCCCAAACATGACCAAGCCCTGCCAACATTCAATCAAGTTTTTACATAAACATTAGCATCATTGCTATCACCTTCAATCTTGCAGTCTTAAGTAGTATAGTTTTTTTGCTTCTTGTATCACAGCATTGTTTCTAATTTCTAGGCTGAATATCTGTGATGGCTTATTATCATATTTCACAGGAGACCAATATCTAATACATTTTATGGAGATTTTCTAAATGTGAAACTTGTATATAATTGCTAAATACATGTATACTGTAAATATAATTTTTTTTTGCACTTAGGTGCAAAGTTTAAACTCCGACCCCTTTTTCCTACCACTCAACTGTACCGATGACGCCAGTTTTCTACTCTAAAAATACATGATTATCTAATCCTTCATTGTATCTTATCTTCTCCATCAGCCATTTATGATAGCATAATGATATGTGCAACAGCTTCTTGTTCCTAGCTATTTTTCGAAGCTCTTGATGAAGGGGTTTAGCCGAAACACTGAAGTATCAAAAAATTTTGAAGTGGAAAAGTGTCCAGCAATTTAGTAATTTGTTTGCATCTACAATTTTTTTTGTAAATGATACTTCTTTGTTGCATCACATTATTGCAACATTTTCAATAAGAATGCAATTTCAGTTTCTAGCAATGTCGTTACATTGTTTACCTGCATTCTCCAACACTTGATGCATCTCTGCCATTAAGTTTTGCCCTGGCGCACCTTGTAAGGGATGAATTCTAGCATTTTGTTGACCTCCTGGTAGGCCAAATATTGCATCTGAAACCATAATTATCAGTTTCAAGAGCATGAGCTTTGCTCGAATAAATCAATCATAAACTTAATTCAGGCTTACTGCGGGCTGATGCTTGCAGTTTCAGTAACACATATTATGAGAATTTATGACTAGGTCAGCACAATACGACAATTATTTATTTGAGTATTTGTCCATTTGGAATCCTGAAACGAGCAAACACTATAAGTACCTTCTTCCATATGTTGCTGCCGTGGCACATCAACATGCACTGGTGCGGCACGTCGACGTCTATTCATAACAATTGGAGGTGAAGGGGGCCGTTGTGGCAAAGCAGTTGTATCTAAAGTAATATATGCCTAATTTAGATTTCACAAACTTAATGTTAAGTCTATTTGGTTTTTCCTTCGCAAATTCGGGAGTTTATCACAGGATTATTAATACGTACTATTTGACTGTTGGATATTCAACACGAGTGACCCAGAAGGCACTAATCCAAGCTCTAAGTAGGTACGATTTATATCTTGAGCAGAAAATTCGTATCTTGGAAATGGCTATAATTATTTTTGTAATGAGTTGGGAATTAAAAGTAAAATATCAAAGTATCAATGTTCAACTGTAATAAAAATCCAATCCTACTTTACCTGTAAAAGGGCAATTTCTCCACAATCTGGGAACTCAATTTTCATCGCATCCCATAGTTTACAAAGTTTATCATTGCAATTAAATTCTCGTTTTATTACTGAACCATTCGGGCAGCGAACCTGAGAAAAACATTTCCATGAAGTGATCATGTGACTTCTTACTACAGCTTATACCAGAGAGAACAGCAATTCATCTCACCTGAATTGTAGTTCGGGTTGCGGAAGTATTAAGAGATGGTTTTTTTGGTAGAGCATCCTCCCTTTTTTCAAGATTAGGCGAATTCACTAACGCATGCAATTGCTTTTTTTCCATTCTATCTAAAGCAATTTGTTGCAGTACATCTGAATGTTCCTACGACCAGAGAAGTTATGTTGTAAACAAGCAGCTGATATTCAACATTTCAAAGGTTTTTACTTTTGTTGTTATCACGACAACATTTTTCATTCTTGTGAAAAATTATGGTATACGTGCATGAAAGAATGAAGGAGAGAACTGCGCACCGACTAAGGATGCAGTTTTTTTTTAACTAGTTTTTGAACCGCAAAAAAATATGCCAGTGATGTATTGTGCCATAGAAAAATATTTTTCCTGCAACATTGCAGGAAACTGCAGGAACTGGACACTCATGACCAGTAAACATACAAATTCTGGTGAATATGATGCTGAAATTACCTTTCGCTTTCTTAGTCTTTCCATTTTTGCAGTCTGTTCGGCTTCAACTCTTTGCTTTTCATGAAACTTGTCCCACTGCTTGCGTTGTTCTTCAGATCGAATGATGCCTGAATGTACTATGAATAACATTGCCATTAGTTCATGGAATGCGAGCTTAAATTTGTTGACGGATGGGCAACCTTTCGCAAATGTCCTACATATATAGATAAACTAACCTGGTGGTGCTTCTTCTACCGGGGCTTGCTTCTCGCAGCTCACAGAGCAGGATTCACCTGTCTCGGGTTTAGACTGTAGTCCTGGACTGTCAAACACGCTGTTGATTGTCTAAATTTTATAACAGATAATCTGTTCGATAAGTAGTTAAATGGATTTATTCTGAAGAGAAATAACTGCATCGGCTATCTACCCTTCTGAGCTGCAACTTGGGTCCAGCAGCACCCTGACCAGGCTTTCCACCCAAGATCCTATACACCAAATAACGAGTGTTGGAGCGAGCGATATATATCACATATAAAAGTAGGCTACGCTAAATTGAGATTGAAATACATGTACCATTCCACAGCTTCGGGCAACGATAAGATGCCAGCTGACAACGCTTGCTGACAGTCATCATAGTCGAATCCCATTGTTAGCAATCTATCAAATAAGTCGTCAATGCTCTGGAATTTAAAATGCAAATTTGTTATTAAATAGACAATTGAACGAGGTGCCAATCTGTCACTTTCGAATATACCTGAGCTTGTGTCGTATCCATTTTGTTGAACGTATTATAGCTGCTTTTTTATAAACCTAGTGGCACGTGTAGAGAAGTTAAAAGAAGACTGTGCGAGCACAGTATGGTGCAACTGTTAAAGTCTGTGCAACTGGAAACTGGATTGGATTATTTATCAGCATTCTGCTTAAGCAGTCGATTTTGATGAATACAGCGCTCTAGCAAGATTACTTGCTGCAAGTGACGCGCCAAATTTAAAAGAAGTTTCGCAAAATGCTGGTGTATTCACGTATATGTACTGGGAGTACTCAGACAGAGACTTTGAGAATTCACTTTGGCAATCGTAAAGTCACGTGTGTAAAATGACTGCATTAATTAGTTTGTAAAAAGTGGTTGCTTTGTGTGAATTTTTAATACCAATTAGCGACTTAGCACACGCTAAGCACACGTGACTTCAAGACTGAAAAAGTTCGGGTGGAAGCTTTTGCCTGAGTACCCCTAATACAACCAGCGACGCAGAGCGTTTAAAAAAACAAATCAGCGAATCTATATTTTGTTTTTTATTGTCAAAGATTGAAATTAATAATATTTCGTAAACGGGACCCAGGACACTTTAGAAAACGTTGCATAAACATTTTCTCCTGGGTCGAAGTTGCTTTCAACATTTTTTGCTATTAGTTTTTAATTCACAATACCCTGCTTGAAAATGTGCACAATCCTTTATAAAATTAAATATACAGCGTGAAAGAATATATTGAAATATATCACAAATTATGAAAGAAAACATTGTAATCTGTAAACACAAGTACCTTCATGAATAGAGGGAGCGAGTATTATAGAAATTTATTCAACATTTTACAGTAATAAAGTTTTTAAATACTGCAACAATTTAATTTTGCATGGGTAATTCTTAATTGGTATTAGAACTCCTTAAAGTTATGGCTATAACGCAATATCAAACTTTAGTGATTATTTTTAATTTGATAACTTTTCTGTGTCTAATTTTATATTGTTGACAACGAAAACAGTATATGCAATGCAGACATAGGCCTACAGTACAAACCTTGATCATAAATTGAGGTTTTAACTTTGCCATAATTAAACTCCACTGCAATTTATTGCTAAGAGGGCCATCGAGGACATGCCTTAAGACTTCTGAAATTTTTCATACAAACTGTTTTGATATTTTTATACTATATTTATCATTCTATACGTATTATTATTCCGTTAGCCAGTTTTCCAAGAAAATTGTCATTGCATTTTTTGCGGAAGTGTCCACTCCAGATAAACGGTCACGTGAAACTTGGACAAATGTAGGAGTCGGCTACAGAAGTTGTTTGTCTTATTACGGATAATATACGGATATATACCGTGATCATGAGTGCTCCTGCAATCCCCTGTGCATGATTTCTCAATCTTTTTTAAGCACGGCGCTGATAGATGGCAAATATGCTGCAATGATGTGATCATTTAACCAATCTGTTACAAATGGTTGAAATCTGTACAGATATTTGGCATCGTGGCCGCAAATGTAGCGATCTTTGGGATGTTTTGCTAAGAGCGCGTGTTGCATGGCGTCCGTTACCATGGCAAGATGGTTCCATCCCGACAACGGAGAGTTGGAAATATAGGAGAGCGAGTCTTTAATGACTGTAAGTAGTAAAGATGCAAAATATTAAGCATTTGATTTCTTTTTCGAAATGCATATCATATTGGAAACAAGATATTGAAGCAAGAAGCAAGTTTCAATGCTATATTAATAATTTTCTCAAAGTTCATCAGCTACAGTATATGGGTGGGAGCACATTGAGACTTTTAAATTAAGAAATTTACTTACCGACCACTGGCGCCACCCAGCGGGCTAAC
>JAQGAO010001294.1:0-25351 GCA_034697705.1 Ommatoiulus sabulosus
TTGTATGGGGATTGATCCCCTGGATGGACCAAGCTGATCCTGTTTCCTGCCCCGGATCGGGGGCAGGTTCTTACAATGGGCTTGAAATCGCCCATACCTAATCGCTGCAGCACTTCATTGGCGTATTTGAATTGGAGCAGTGAGATCCGCTTGGACTCTGGATTCTGCTCAAATTCCACTCCCAGGCAGTAATGGATGGGCTCTAAATCCTTCAACTCATAAGGCCACGACAAGCAGGCCTTGACGTGGGTCATCCATTCATCGTTGTTTCACGCGATGAGGATGTCATCTACGCAAATGGCGATGATAATGATGGACCCCTCCATGCGCTGCACATATACACACGGATCCACATGGGTTGGAGTCAGTCCGAGACTTAAGTTCCGGGTCTAACTTACGGAACCACTGTCACCCTGACTGCTTCAGACCATACAAACTCTTGCGAATTCTACAAACGCTGTTTTCCTGTCCCTCGTCGAGTTGGTGGAGCCACTGCTCCGCTTTCTTGTCGAGTTCACCATCCTCACTGGCGATGGTCTTTATGGCCACTGTTATGCCCTCCGGCACCTCCGTATACAGGGTCTCACTGATGTCCCCGTTGAGGTAAGCAGCCGTGACGTCCATCTGTTGAACGGTGAGTTTAAGGGATGTGCTAATAGCCATCATAGCGCGAATGGACTGGAAATGGACGACCGGTGCGTAAGTCTCATTAAAGTCCAAGCCCGGAATATGCGTATAACCCTTAGCTACGAGGCGAGCTTTTCTGCGCTCGATAGCGCCACTCTCCAGCAGCTTGGTCTTGAACACCATTTGGGATATCCGCTGAGGCTTCAATTGTCCACGCGTTTGGTAATCTTCCAAGTGTCTGACTTTAAGTGGGCCCGATACTCCCCTTGCATGGCTACCTGTTATTCTGTAGAATCTGAGCCGTTAACCACCTTACTGTTGTTTTCGGATCCCTCGAGACCTTGATGTCCGCCACCCAGGCCACCTCACAAGGATGTGGTG
This sequence comes from Ommatoiulus sabulosus, assembly GCA_034697705.1. Classification (NCBI taxonomy): domain Eukaryota; kingdom Metazoa; phylum Arthropoda; class Diplopoda; order Julida; family Julidae; genus Ommatoiulus; species Ommatoiulus sabulosus. The sequence continues at coordinate 1,009 of JAQGAO010001294.1, forward strand.
AAAGGGATTTTCACCTGACATATTAAGTCCAAAGTAGACTGCGGCACACACGTCGCGGAAGCTCCATGCTTTGATTGAATCCTTGCCGGGAGAGAAGCGGTTCGCAGGCAACTTTGGCTCACTGGCAATGGCTTCGAACGTCCACTATCAGGGGCACTTCCTGGATCCTTCTCTCGACCTGTCGAGATTTCTTGCGTAGGCTGGGCTGGTTCCTCGCACTCGGGGTCCGCAAGCTCTAGTCAACTGCCTAACGAAAGCGGTTTGGACAGAGCTGGTTTCCTGCAAGCAGGTGCAGAACATCAGCAGAAAAGTGGTTTGAAAGCTAAGAAGTGCTAAGTTTTGTTTAAATGATGGTTACATGACCAGTGACAACATGGCATTAGAGGCTTGGCTCACAAACCAGGATATCACCCACACATATTACACGTAAACATTCAGGCCATGTTAGTGGATGAATTAAGGATGCTCTGGAAGACTCTTAAATAATGATGCAATCATAAGAACTCATCAGACAGACACCAGCACACCCTAATTAATCACTGAATAGATTAGCAAGAATGTTCTCAGGACAAGAAAACTGCATGGAAAACACTTTTATGACCATGATTTCCATAATGGATTGTTTGCAGAATGATGTAATCATGAGAAATCACAAAGGAAAAACTAACTAATTATTATACAATTTTATTATAACTTTGGAACTGAGGGCTGTACAACATTGCAACTGGCCTTTCACGATAGCCCTTGACTCGAGGAGCATTAAGCGGGAAATAAATATAAAAACCCCACCCATTAACCTTAATAAATGCAGAAATTGTGCTAGTTTCACATCCTGTTAAAAGAGAAAATTAAATAATAAATTTGCAATATAGTTTTATAAATTAAACCCTCACCCTTCTTAAATTTAAAAAAAAGGAGAAAGTTATGCTATTGAGTTTCAGTTCAGCTCTTGGACTTCAACCTGTTAACATCTCTATGGTAGTGTGGTTGCCCTAAGATCTTGGATGGCTAAGGTGATTATGTAATTTTAGGTTTGAGGGGACTTCTCTAAATTAGCTAGGATGTTATTATGTTTTTCTTATTGTTCTTGGTGATTTGTAGTCATGTAGAGGTTGATTTGTGTTGCATTGATTAGTTATTCACTGTAGTTAGTGTTAGGTTGAATTTTATATTACCCTTTCTACTTAGCCATATTCATTGTGTACTTTACCCTTGCTTAGGTAGGAGCTTGAATAAAACCCATTATCAATGTTCAATTATTAGCTTGTACTCTGATTATTGGGGATTTTGGGAAAATGCATTATTTATCCCTCAATTGCAGTTAGAGAATGCATAAGACAATTAGGGAGTGTGACTCTACACACCTCTAGCAGGAGAGTGACACCAAAGCACTTAGTTTAATTAGTTATGGCTAAATTGTGTGCCTCGGACCCCTTAACGTTGAGGTGCCTTTAACACATTCCAATGCATTAGTTATATCATCTGTGTGCCACCTTATACAATGATCATAATATTCATTATTTGAATTAAAATCAGTTGAGCAAAACAAACATTTTATTTGTTAATGGTTTACAAATTTGTTCAGGTTTTGATTTTAAATTGATGATGAAATATAGAAAACACTTTGTAATTTTACATGCTCGTGGACATGGTTTAATTAAAATAATGTGATGTATGTGATGACTAATTTTGTATTTCTATTAGAGAGTTATTACTGTCTTATATTATACACTTGCCGTATAATATTGGATCAGCAATTATGTATTTTTATTGACGAGTTTTCACTGTCATATATTACCCACTAGCCGTATAATATGGGATCAGCGATTTTGTATTGTTATTGACGAGTATATATCATACGTTATGTTGATTTAAAAGAATTTAATTGCGCTGGTAGCAGACGCAACAGTAAATCCGCCGTGGATCAACTGCAATTTCACAAAGCAGGTTACTGACAAAATTTGTGGAGTTCTTACTCACTTGTATCTCGAGTTAAGTTCGTAGTTTAAGAAAAACCAAACAAGTTCGGAGATTTCCGACGTCTCTTGTTTGATGTACGAATTCCTAGATATCTGGTTCAATCTTGATCCACACCAATCTCACTGAATTCTTGACATCCAGGTTTCTTCTTAGGTCACGAATACTGCCACGTTGAAGAAGAGTTTTCCGCTTTCCTTTTGGTGTTTAAACTTCAAGTCCTTGAAGTTTAAGAATTGATTTGAATGTTCCACGTGTTAGGCTTATTTAGTCGATTTCTGCAAGTTTTCCTATGTCCAATCCAAGTGGTTGAATTTGCCTTGAAATTCTCCAAACGCGCGATCGTTGAAACAACTAACTATTTAACTCAGTTTTAAGATTCAATAACGTTTATTGTTTCAGTTAACATTAAGACAAACTTACTGAAAATTCAGTTTACAAACAGGAGAGCGAAAACACTCACAACCTGCTAATAACGAATCCAAAACGGAAGAGAGAGAAACAATGGCGGACAAGCAGTTTTGTGAAACAAGTCTGTGACGTCATTTCCTCTCTGGTGATCTGAGAGCAGGTGATAAGTCGTGACCTGAGTTTCACTCAGTTATTATAGGCCGATTCTAAGTTCCAGAGTTTGGCAACTTGATTCACGCGCCTTATTAAATCCCAGCATTGCAGCCGCACATACTGTGCTTATATTAACTCAATAAATGCTCACAGCTTAATTGATTTATCAGTTTCGAAGTTGAATTGGAAAACAATTTAGAAAAGTTAATTTAAACTTTACATGCGCTAATTAGTTTTTAATCTATGCGCCTTTACTCTTATCTACTCAGAAAACGTTGTTTTCTTGTTTAACTTCAAGCTTTCCAAAAGTGCTGCAGATGCCTGCCTTTCTTCATTCCTCAGTTCTGGAATGTTACATTTGTATCTATGGGAATAGAACATTAAATAAAATGCAATGTAACGATACACTGTTATTTCATAACATGGCGTGTATCTAAAAATGCGATTAGCAGTCAATTCCAGAACAAAACACTAAAATAAAAATTGATGTAAAAATACAAAATGCCACTATCAATGTAAAACAGTCAATTGCACAATCAACCTAAAAGATAATTTAGTTATCTCCAACACTCTTATTCTCGGCGAATTCGCCCTAGCTTCATCCTCAATCCGAGCATATATCGCTGCTGACTTTTCACATCCTGCCATTACCAAGTCCTCGTGACAAAGTTTATACGGGGCCGACCTTAGGACCACTGGCGACCGCATAAACCGAACGTCATTGGCATCCAAACTTCCACCTGTTGATTTTTAGAAAACGCGTAGTTAGCTTAAGGCCCATAAAGACGTTTTCCTCAGTAGATCGACGCTCTGCTAAAGCTAGTGGTTGTATGCAGTATAAAGCTGAACGATTGTTAATTTAAGGTAGCTTTAAATTAACACGTGGTTAGGTTCTAAAGTTAGGACTAACACAGTCCACGACGTCTGTTTAAACTTGTTGAAAAACGATCTGCAGGTATCTGCTTCAATCTTCAAAAGTTGTTAGCATCCAAGCTTTGAATTAACTCACGATTATTGTTCAGTTCCTTCGGGATCCTTGCTTTCCAGTTTGAAGATAAACTCTTTCTCAAAGAGTTTAAGAATCGAATTCGAAATTCGATCTCTGCAGTTTTCAGTTCTTTGATGGAAGTGAATTTTTCCCGAAATTCACTTTATTCACGTTGATAAAATTAAACTAACTATTAACTTTTTAAGGTTGCAAGTAGAGTTCTTTATTTTAACAAAAGTAAAAACGAATTGAAAAACTATTGACAAGATTCAAAAGGTTTGGAGAGCATGGCACTCACAACCTTACCTAGTGAAACCCAAAAACGGAAGAGGAAGAAGCATGTAAAAACAGGTAGTTAAACAGCTTCAGACAGGAAGTCTGTCATGGCTTCCCTCAGGTGGTTCCAGTATGTCACGACCTTTGAACTGGTCATGACCTCCTTTCAATGGAGGCAGCGCGTCAGTGGTTGAAGCGCTGTAGTGAAAGATTAGTTGACTTTCACTTTCTCTAAGTTGCATTTGAAAGAAGCGCCTTTTTCAAACTGATCAACTCTGATTCAGTTGTAACGCTGTTTATTAATTGCGCAGAGCGTTTTGAATAAATTTAGAGAGTTGCTGAATTAAAGGGAGTTAATTATACACTCGTAGAATTAACGAGATTTAAACAGTTAAATTTAAGTAAGCATTACTGCACGAAAAATGCCATTTTTCGTCACGTAGCAATTTACCGTTAAAACCAAATGTTTCCATTGTAGCAGCTATCTCCACTGATGCCTTGCCTTCTCTAATAAGGTTCTGGAATTCGTTTGTGTTCCTAAAGCACTTTGAAATATTGCAAAAGCATGATAGTGCCTTTATGGCAAACACAAAATAAGGATATTAAATCCAGAAGCTTAAATATGCAAATCAATGTGTTAAACATAATTAACCAGTTAGAACATAATGATGCATAACGTCATATGTTCAATCAACCCAAAGATAAACTATTATCCCCAACACAAAGGGGACAACGAGATCGTGTCATTAGTCACCGGATTGATGACCAAACGATTAACGTCCGAAGACGAATTGGAAAAGTTCTTAGATTTTTACGGCGATACAATCCAGACTTTAGATGACAAAAAGATCAAAATAACAACAGAAAAGATCGCTATTAGTGCATTGTTACAAAACCTTTCCGAAGGTTTTTCAGCCGTACGCAGCGCTATATGCACAATAAAAGTCATGCCGATTTTTGACACCGTGCGCAAGCAGCTGATTGAGGATCAACGAGGAAGAAATGCAACAAGGACCGACGATTCTGCGTTATTTGTAAGGAAATCTTCCAAGCCATCCTGGGACCCAAAAATTCTACTAAAAAGGAACGGACCCCCATACCTCGAAACAAAATCTCAAGTAAGTGCCGTCATTGTGGCCGCCTTGGCCATTTAATTGAAGATTGCCATTTTAAAAAGGAACTCGACGCTGAATGTAAGTCCGAGAAAGCTGCGCATGTCACGACTGACGCAGTTAGCGACGCGGGGCACGTAGCTTTCCTCTCATCCGCGGCGACACCGGCACCAACGACGTGGATCCTTGACAGCGGCGCAATATCCCACATCTGCACCAAAAAGATAACGTTTACAGAGCTAGACGCACGAAACGAGGAGCTGAGGATGGCGAACCTCAACACATCAGCCATCGAAGGCGTGGGAAAAGTCGAAATCATCAGCAAAGATGGTATGTCTGCCTCACTAAGCAACGTCCTTCTAGTCCCAGAACTGCGATCCAACCTGATGTCCGTCGGGAAAATCACAGACAAGACCGTACTTTTCAAAAGCAGCGGTGCCGCCATTATGAATGGTGCTGGAAAGACCGTCACGACTGCGAAACGAAAAGGCGACTTATACGTCATCGACGTCGTCGAAAGCGCAAACAACGTAACGCAGCAAAGGTTCATAATACAGGAACGACATGAAGCCATTGGACACCTAAACGAGGCAGACTTGAAAAGCCAGATGAAGGAAGGAAAAGTCGACGGTCTGGATCTCGACGTAAATGACCGACTGCCGCCATGCGAAGTCTGCATCCGGGGAAAGCAAGTACAGAAGCCATTTCCAAAACAGAGCAAATCTTAAAGTAAGGAACTGTTAGAAATTGTACATTCTGATATTTGCGGCCCGATGCGCACTAACTCCATAGGCGGAGCGCATTACTTCATCACCTTTATTGATAACAAGTCCCGTTGGTGTGAACTTCATTTCCTGAAGCACAAAAACAAAGCCCTCGACGCACTCCGGAAGTATAAAGCTTTCGCCGAAAACAAGACCGGACGAAAGATAAAGACCCTACGCAGCGACAACGGTACAGAGTATGTAAATTCAGCGTTTAACCAATTCTTGGACAGCAGCGGAATACAGCAACAACTGACCGTGCTGTACACGCCACAACAAAATGGCACTGCAGAAAGGATGAACCGGATGATCGTCAAGATGGCCAGATGATACATGCTGCTGTCAGCCCTGCCACCCAATTTCTGGGCAGAGGCCGTAAATGCAGCCAAACATGTACGCAATAGATGTCCGATGAAAGCGATTGATGGCACTACTCCATACGAAATATGGAATGACCGAAGACCAAACAAAGGGACATCAGGGAAGCAAATTCGACGCCATCTCAACCGAATGCATTCTCGTAGGATATTGCGACCAGGCCAAAGGGTATTGACTCTGGAACCCTGAATGCCAAAAAGTTATCGTAAGGCGCGATGTGAAGTTCTTAGAGCAAACAGGGTCATCCAAACTAAGGGAGAAATCTGAAGCAGATGTTTTTGATTTCCAGCTCCCATCACCAGACGGACAGACCACTGATGACTCGGAACCATCAAACGTCGGCATAAACGACCAAATGACCAATGCAAGCGCCGAGGCGATTGACCAAAACGACGTTACAACGACGCCGGCGACCTCAAGTCCGCAAGCCACAGAAGCAAAGCGAGCACGAAGTCCCAGAAACAGGAACAGAACCTGATGAGATTGACGTCCTAGAAGCCGTAAACATCGTTAACAGCGAAGATCCAAAAACTGCCAGGGATGCCCTTAATGGCGACTATCACCAAGAATGGAAAAATGCGATCATGTCCGAATACCAAGCACTGTTGAAGAATAAGACCTGGGAAGTTGTTGACCGCCCCAAAGGGAAGAAAATCATCGGCAGCCGATGGGTACTAAAGACCAAACACAAGTCGGATAGCACCATCAAGAAGCGAAAAGAGAGGCTTGTCGTCAAAGGTTTTATGCAATGCCATGGTGTCGACTACCACGAAACGTTCGCCTTAGTCGCCCAGGCAAGTTCAATCCGGATGATAATAGCACTAACAACACGACACAGGTTAATCGTGCACCAGATGGACGTCATCACCGCATACCTGAATGGCGACCTTAACGAGAATGTCTACATGGAAAGACCAGAGATGCTTGGCGAGCTACTCGGCACCAAAGACGACAAAGTATTGCTCCTGCGAAAGTCCATCTATGGACTGAAGCAATTCGGAAGGCAGTGGTACAAGAAGCTGAATGAAAAATTACAGAATCTTCAGATGACACCACTTCCCTCGGAACCATGCATCTACCAGCGAAAAGATGCAGATGGAATGCTCATCATTGCGGTCTACGTCGACGACCTCATCATCGCCACGAGCAGCTCTAAAATCTTAGAAGAAATCAAGAGTAAACTGTCTCGCAATTTTGAAATGAAGGACCTCGGCCCAATAAGCTACTGCCTCGGAGTCGAGTTCGACTTAGACTCAAGCTACCATTCCATTACCATGCACCAGCAGAAGTACGCCCAAGATGTCCTGAAGCGCTTCAACATGGGAGATTGCAAACCCATGAACACACCACTTGATGGAAACGCCAAGCTCAAGAAACTGGACGAAGACCCTGCAGACAACGTTCGACCCCACTACCCTTATCAAAGTCTTGTGGGATCGCTTATGTATCTGGCAATCTTCACCCGGCCTGACCTCTCCTATGCTGTCAGCGCCCTGAGTCAGTTCAATGCCTGTTGCGTGGAATCCCACGTGACAGCCGGTAAGAAAGTCCTATGGTACCTTAAGAAGACCATCAACTGGGGATTGCGCTACGCCTGGGCGGACGACGACCTGACTGGATTTGCAGACTCCGACTGGGCCCGAGATAAGAATTCAGCATGGGCTGAATATGCTAGTTCTGGGCATGCAATCATAGCTCATGTATGCTTAATTTTTGCAGCCAGCTCATCCAGAAAGCAATATGCTCCTTAGCACTCAAAGTCAACTCACGCAAAGTTTCTCTCAGGTTAATGTTGTTGCCATACTGTATGATACCCTGATCAATAAGTTCTGCCCAGTGCTAATAATATTTTGCAAGTAATGTTTCATAATGTTAAAATAGAGAAATTTTGATATTCTATGCATTGGAATATTTTATTTATATCCAAATTTAGTGAAAATGGTTAATCAATTTATTATGCTTTTCAAATCTTATTTTGAATTAAAGTATTTGACAAAAATCAAATAGCAGAAGTGATAATATTGTGTCAAAATTCTGTTACTAGCTGGACATGAACATCCTTTGAATAATATCATTGCTTGCATTATGTTTAAAAATAGCTTTTTATTTTTATAGACTGCTCTGCAGAAAATAGTGATATGTATGACTCGTTTCTTTGTTACTAGTAGAGCTGAACATACGATGAACTAGCTAAAACGTGTGTTTATAAAGTTGGGTTATACCAGCAAGACAAATTCACTGGGAATGGTAAACATTTAGTTTCTCATATTTTATTTCAAAAGATAGCTGAATCTTTTAATTTTCTTTGATTATAATGTTAAACTTTTAATTTATGGCTGGATGACCATTAAAACAATGGATCACAGGAAAATGAAGCCATTGTTTAAAGCAACTATGATAGATATGAACAATAATTTTCTATTAGACTTTCGGTTATCCAAAGTTAGTCATGCAAAGTTTAAGTTCCTAATTGCTTTATGAATATAAATTTTACCTTAAAGGGGGATGGCTTGGGATTCAAGCGTCAGTTTCTTCACATCAAAGAACAGCTCAATCGCAAACATCATAGTCACAAGACCTGTTACATAGCCAATCGCCACCGCAACAAATATGTTGCCATAAGCTTGGATATTTCAACTGTAATTGGTTTTTGATATTGACGTTTTGTATAATTTATAATGAATTACAAATAAATTGTTTGAATGGCTTTTTTAAAAAAAATATTTCAGCATTATTTCTTTGTCAGTGAAATTCCTTCAACGGTTAATACACGAATACATTTGCATTTAGATGAATACCTTAGCAATGGTAAAACTGCACAAAAATAATACTTTAATTAATTTATAGGCAAACATTTCTATTCAATTCAACTCAGTACCCTACAGTCAGCAACCTAATGCCATATGGTAGGGGGGTCGAGCCCATTTTCAGGAGATAGCTCCTACGTCAGTCGCGATCGACTTAGACATCATTGTTAAATTAAACTTGAATTAACTTTAAACTATCGTCAGAAAGACTATTCCATCGTCTAATCGCATGCAAAAAGAAAGACCAATAGTAAGCATCAGTTTTAGCACGGAGCTCAGTCAGGGGTTTAGAATGATTATGCCTACTTCTACAGTGGATGTTAGGCATGAAGATATGGGACACAAGATGCGAGGTAGAAGGTTGATTAAAACGTTTAAATAATCCCATAGATAAATTTTCTAGACTCGCTCTCAATGAATCCCAATTTAAAGAGTACAGCATCTCTGTCACACTTGCCGAATGTTTGTAGTTCCCCTTAACAAACCTGGCTGCCCTCCGTTGGACCATTGATTTTATACTCTAAGCCAGCCAGCACACAAGGAAAGTGATATCTGGAAATATGGCATGTTCAAAAAGTTCTGTTTTTTAGAATGTGAATTCCGAGAAATGAAATGTTTTAATTTGTTAATTATAAAAATATAAATAAACTCGAATTACTTTCAGTTTGATAGTTTTTGTTACAAAAGCCATGGTTAGTAAAATGCTCAGAAATATGCGTTTGACTGTTTGGTCAAGCCTAATATTGCCAAGTTTGCAGAGTTAACTTTCCCCATGTATGACAGCCTTTAAACTATCTTTAAATTCATTTCTTCAAACAACACATATCTCATTTGTTTTGCTGAGGTTTAAACCTATTCAAGTACACTTTTAAAAAGTACTTCACAATATTAGTGATTAATTAATTTATCAAATTGTGATCAAGAAAATTCCTGTTCAGCTTTCGTGACCTTTCCAGGTTTTGAAACAAATTTCCCTGACCAACGACAAAATTGACATTTGCCAGTTTTATCCACAATTTTCCAAAACTTACAAGGGACAACTTTAAATATTTGTCAATATTTACTAGTCTCAATTTTGATTAACTTTCAAAATTAACATAGGAAAATTGTCAATTAGCATGACCAAATTGTTTTGGAAAATTGTAAAAATTTGTACCACTTTGTTGAAAGTTTTTCCAATTTGTTTGTCGTCATGGAAACTTTCGAAAATTGTGTATATTTGCCAAAATTAGCAAGACATTTCTTGGTGGCCAAATTTGTAGTCAAGCGTGGTCTGCTACTTCATTCTTTTCATTGATAATCGAAAAAATAATGGATGTTTTCTAATTCTTCATACATATTTAACGCATTCCAGTATTATGTGATGACTAATAAACACTAAATTAGATATGGTAAGTTTAATGTAATTGAATGGCGACCTTTTAAAGTGTATCTGAAATATGATACTTGTACTTTGTTGGATGATATGAAATGATTTTACCATGTCTCCAATGACCTAAAATTACTGAAATGTGTCGAAAAAACTAGAACATATAGTAAATTTTGAGGATTAGCTATGAAAACAATCAAGTAGCAGACGACGTTTGAGTAAAAATGTTGCCAATCGAACCTGTGTTCCGTAACCATGTGCGCAAGTGCGAATATGGGTCTGGAGCCTTCTTAGCCCGTGAACTCACTTGTGCGCATGCGCACAATGACGCTTTACTTGTGCGCATGCGCAGGGTGACGTTGCAATACAGAACAAACCTAAAAAGTACGGTTAAAAACGTCCCGATACTTTTGAAAAGTATCGGGGCTAACTTACGGTCAACTATGTTACATTACGTTAACGTCACTGACTTTAACGTTTTTCGGTGTTTTTTTATTGGTTTTTCGATCGTAAAACCACGATCGGAAGAAGTCCCATTGGAATTACACTATGTAGCCATTTCCTTTTTTCCAGCTTAATCGACTCTGGAAATCGATCAGAATTAAGCAGCAATTGATTATCTTCAATCGTAACTAACTTAGGTCCCGAATTAAAAATGTTATCAATTTTAAAAATGGTTGTAAAGTTTTCTCCATTTAAAATAGGCTTCACTTGCCTCGCTTAAAAATTTGGAACTTCTATTGCCTAACATAGAGGATGTACGAGTTTTAGGATGAACTGGCCTTATGATGTGCAAAAACTGTCGAAGTGCCATGCAACGATATGTGGTACGGTGGGCAATTACCGTAGCCTGCTTCACGTGTCTACGTGATGCAAATTGCGAAACGAGTTTAAGCTTGTTTCGTAAAAGTACGGACTCGTTTGAAAAAGGCATCTAAACGCAGTAGTGGCTATACTCACGTGGTTTTCACCGTATCTTAGAAAATTAAGTTTCAGCCATTGCAGCAAACAGAAAACATCAAACACTACTTAGAACTTTTTTTTCAAATGTAGTTTTAAAAATATGTAAATACATACGTTTTTACATATATTTTGGTCCGTAGCTTTTTTTAGGCAAAACAGCTAGAGCCAAAGTGATAGAATTAAGTGACTGTCACTGTATCTAAACAGAATCGCTTATTTTTTCCATACGAGCCACATATTTTTATGGTAAGTTTTTACATGATTCGCTGGAACGTACTTACCATTTATAAACAGAGTTGGGCCTACTTTATTACCTCGATATTTGCTAAAAAGCTTAGCATCCTTCCATGAACTCACTTTACTTTGCGGTCCTCTAAAGAATTTAAAGTAAATGATTTCGATTACCAGAAAGATGATGGAAAATAACAATCCCAAACCCAGCAGGATGAAGACACTGGTGAACTGAGCCAATGTTACTGGTTCACTAGACATTTGGCGCAGATCAGCACGGTCCGAAAACCAAAATTTCCATAAACGATCCATATTACCTATCCGAGCAAAAACAAACATTCAAAATGTGTCTGAATAGATACTTCTTGATAGAAGTTTCAATAATTTAATGATACAATAAAATTAACGACGCCAAGATATAATGTAAAACAAATTATATTACATTTGTCAAAACGGCAACACGAATTGCACCCATGAATAATGATGGACAGATTTGTTTCAATAAAAATGTGAAAAATAATATAACAATCGGAATTAGAGTTAACAATTGATCATCTTAACACTATCATATAATCACAGCTCGCCACATTTCTTATGTGGAATGATTAATCCGCTAGGAAACTGATACTTTCAGTCAAATTTTGAAAGACTTGGTTTAAATTTATAAAAAACATAAAAAAAAAATTGAAAATAAGGTATACTGTATGGATTGCATTTATGGAGAATTTTTTAATTTAAAAATTTCTCAATTCAACATGTGACAAATCATTTTTGTTAAGGAAACATTTTTTTTAAATTATGATAATTCACTGAAAGAACTTTAGTGTGACAAATAATTTGCAATGCAGTAATTTAATCCCATAAAATTTAGTTTTACGAACCTTCTTCTGAATAAAGCATTAACAACTGGTTGAATTTGGGAAGATAAGCAGAAAAGCGAGGAAATCCAATCGCATAACCTGTAAACAATGTATCGTTTTTGAAATAGATTTAAAAAAAACTTAACATTTAACTTTTGGAAATAAGTGTATTGTATTGTACGATTTAGGTTATATATTAAAATCTGCTTATTTGGGATTTAGGAAGTTTATCCGAAAATGCACACTTACTAGTTTTCGGGTAACGGGATCCCACAATTATCAGCGAGCAAGTATCGTCTTGAGCAACAAGATAGTCGAGTATCACAGAATCGTAGATAAACGCATCTAATTCACTTTTTGCAAATAAATATAAATAAAGGTTTAGACATATTGCCAGAAGAACTATTTCCAATGAAATTTATGCAAAGAAGTAACTTATAATTATATATAGCCATTATTTTTTAAATTAGTCCATAATACACATGGTTCACTGCCATACTTTTAGACCATATAAAACTCGCATAAATGTTTTATTCATTAACAAATCACTTTTGAATACAGGCCTTTCTTTGAATTTATGCCAAATGATAGACAAAGCTTACAATAGTAATACAATGAAGCAACACATTTTTACCCATTTTTAACTGCTGTAATGCCTTCCATAACGTTCGTCTTGTTAAACTGTTTCATGTATTGATGCATGTTGGGATGGTTCTGTTGGAGGACGGCATCCGTGTGAGTGTTAGGCACCGTCCCAAAGCGCAAGGGAGAATTGTGGGAGTATGGTTCAGCTAACTGAAAGTCGACAATAAAAACCATTTGTAACAATTGGAATTAATGCAAATAAAAACGCTTTGATGTGTAGGCCTTCAGAAAAGCAATTTAGGGGAAACTATTGATTATAAACTGTATAGTCGTGGCCTATTCCTGCACCCAAGAAAAGGCCAAATATCAATGGCCGTAGTGGCTGCATGGTTGATATTTTAAGTTTTGCTTACAAGAGAAACAATTCTATGCAAACGTGACACGTTTATCAATAATCCTTGATCAAAATTTTATTGAACAAAAGATCAATGGATTATGATGATGGCAGCTTAAAATCACGTAAGATAAACACATGCCTGTATATCATTTTTTAGCATCGTGTCATGTACATGCTTTAGATAACCTCGGATGCAACACTCACTCTCTTATCCTCGATGCCGCTGAGATCGAAATAATCCTCTTGCGTGATCATGAAAGAGGCCAAATTAGCCGTGTAAATGGCACCGAACATAAGGGCGAACATGGCCCACGCACCAGTGACTACACGGGCTGAAATGCTTCTGGGCAATTTAACACTGACCGCTGCATTTAAAAGATCGGCCCATATCAGCCAATAACTGCTTAACAGAGAAACTTTGTGTTTTTTGTCTGAAAAATGGAAAAATGACAATATGACAATATGACATAACGCGAGAATAGCCTAAAATATAAGCTAACCTCCCAGCAATTGTATCGTTGAACTGAACCTTTCGAGCACAAAAACGACAAATGTGACGACATGAACGCCCACTAGGAGAAATGCAATCCAGGACAAGACGTCAAATGGTTCTGAAAAATGCGAATAAGCACCTCGATTGAAATAATGTTGAAACTGTATACAACTCTACATTATTTGTGTAACATTATTTGTCTACATTATTATTTAATTATAAGTAAGTGTAATTAACTCGATTAAAATAAGGCATGTACTTATACAACTGTACATTATTTGTGTAATAGACATTGAATTGGATTATATAATCAACTTTTCACACAGTGTTAATATTTATAATATTAGCATTTGCATGAATATAATTTCATTTAATACTTCATTGGAATTTTGATACAGACTTTCCTATAAGAATTAATTTAAAAATTCACTTTTACAAATTAATGAATGGCCTCACCCTAAATCGATAAAAATATTTTAAAAACATTTTTCATTTAATGCTCCATATCACGATGTATACAAAGGCTTTCTTAACTTCGCATATTTATGAGGATGCTTAACACTGGAAGAAAAGCTGCGACTGTAACGTGTTAAGTAACGTGTAACTAGTGAAGTCTAATTTTCCATGTGCCACTCGAATTCCCTGCCTTAAACCCCTACATCTTCAAGCGAAAACTAGATCGCCTCTCATGACTTTGAACTGTTCCCACTATGGCGTCCACACCGCACACATTTTATGGGTGACACTTAACAGGTGATTCAGTAAGTCGCCCGCCACTCGACGAACTCACCCCTTGACCAGGAAGCGTGCCTACTGCAGTTTGTGACCATGCTCACTCGACCTACTCTCTCTAGGCACGTTCGACGTCCAGCTCTGCTGCTTCAGCCCATGCTGAGCTGTTTTTTGAGTATATGGAATAACATTATACCGCACCAAGTTTATCCAAGTGTCACAGGCACTGGACCAGTCCAGTCCATGCTGCCATCTATTGCTGACATCCTCACCAGAAAATGCCCCAAAATGTACGAGCAGGCGAAACAGAGAATTGTAAAGAACTTTGGCGAGGCTGACGACACCAGGCTTCACAAATTCTTAAAAAGGCTTCACAAGGGCGACTCCAAACCATCCCTTTTTCTTCAGAACCTCTGGTACCCATCCTTTGGGAGCTGATTTACAACAACTCCCGCCCAAGGTCCAAAACGTTTTAGTTCTTAGCCACGATCCGGACCTCGACAACCTCGCCAGACAGGTAGATCACGTGCAGGATTTGGCGCAGCATTGTACCATGGCAGCTGTTTAGGCCTCAACTGCACCCAGCACATTATAGGAGAAACTACCTTGTACCCTGGAGCACCTATACCACCTCATCGAGGAGTTAAGGGTCCGCACCCGGCAAAGCCGGTCGTACCGTGACCACTCCTAAGAGAAAAAATACCTCAGCCAAATTGGTACGGACCGCTCCGTATTTCCTTCAGGAATTTCGACCCGAACTCACCTGTGTGCTATTACCACCTGGTTTTTGGGAATAAGGCCCACAATTGCCGCCAACATTGTTCGTGGCAAGCGCCCTCACAACCCACATCGGGATCAGGAAAATAAAACTGATTAGTAATAGTTTCGACCAACGATGGACATCATACATTACCTGGTCGCTTGTTTGTCCACAACACCAGCCTGCAAACGCGTTACCTTGTGGACACTAGGGCAGATGTCTTGGTTATTCGTCCTCGTCCACTGGACGTGCCTAATTCTTGCCCTGGCGTCCCCAAATTGTTCGCTGCAAATGGTATCAAGATCCGCACATTTGGAACTCAGGATGTTTCATTATCCTTGGGTCTCTGCCGTGATTTTTCCTGGCGTTTCATCGTAGCAGATGTCAGAAAATCAATTTTAGGGAGAAGATTTTCTTGGCCACTACCACCTCCTTCCGGACATCACGGTACTACCAAAAATCTTCACCTTCAAATTTTGGAGCCATATCCAGCAACGTCAATCTTCGTAGTACATAGCAATTACCCTTATGAGATCCTTTTTAGGGAATTCAGCGACCTGTCCCATGAGTCTCTCTCCATTACATAGCCCAAAACAATGTGGTGCACCAATGTTGAGACTAATGGACCTCTTGTTTGCGCTCGTGCAAGAAACCTGGATTCTGCAAAACTTGCCATCGCACATGCTGAGTTCAACACTACAATCCAACAGGGTTTCTGCACTGTCTAAATTAAAATTTTCCAGCCCACTTCACATGGTAAAAAATCGAATGGCTCATGGCAACTCTGCAGAGATTTTCAGGCTATAGCCTGAAGGATACCATAAGGCCCTGATCAACAATTTTGCAGCCAACTTTCACGGTTGCATGGTCTTCTCCAAAATCGACCTTGCCGGGCATTTTATCAAATTCCGGTGCGGCCAGAGGATACGCACAAGACCGCGGTGATCACTGTTCTCGGTTTGTTCGAATTCATGCGGATGCTATTCAGACTGTGCAATGCCCTGCAGACGTTCCAGCATTTTATGGATGATGCTAGCAGGGATCTCGACTTTGTCTTTGTCTACCTGGTCGACCTGATAATTGCTTCCACATTCGCGAAACAGCACCTCATCTACCTAGAGAGGTTGCTGGAGCACCTGCAGCACTATGGCATTATCATCAACTTCGATAAATCGGTGTTCGGAGTCTCCCAGGGGCCAGGTGGAAGTCTTAGGGTTTACGGTTACTTCAGAAGGCATCACTTCCCAAATGGAGAAGGTTCATGCTATTACTGAGGACCCGACCCCCAGCAAAATTTCAAGGCTCCATCACTTCCTCGCGATGATGAACTTTTATCGCTGTTTTTTACCTGGGGCGGGAGCTTTGCAGTCATCCCTAAAAAACTATTTGAAAGGAGCCACCAAAAATGATGAGGTGCAATTCCCTTGGAAGACTGCTACGACATGTTCCTTCCAACAGTGCAAGAAGCTGCTAAATAATGTGACCAGAGGACCACCAAAAACCTGATGCTACCCTTGCCTTAAAAATAGATGCATCAGATTTTGCTATCATGGCTTTCTTGGACCAACTAGTGGACAACCATTTCCTGCCCCAAGCGTTTTTCATGAGAAAGCTCTTTTCAGCGGAATTCAACTATAGTGTTTATGACCGTTAACTCTGTAAGGATTTTCTCAATCCTGATCTGAGCAAGGCATAAGGCTAAGAGTGAAATAGCACAAACTAAGCTTATATAGGGCTAACTCTTTATTATATCCTTCATA
The DNA here is from genome assembly GCA_034697705.1 of Ommatoiulus sabulosus. Classification (NCBI taxonomy): domain Eukaryota; kingdom Metazoa; phylum Arthropoda; class Diplopoda; order Julida; family Julidae; genus Ommatoiulus; species Ommatoiulus sabulosus. The sequence goes on from JAQGAO010001294.1 coordinate 18,025, forward strand.
CTGAGGATGAACAATGCTTTGACTATGGGTTTATACATTAAAACTTGGGCAAAATAACATGTACATTCTTACATAAAGCGCAGAGGCGTTCTAAAGACTTAATGACAGAGTCATGTTATCTTACAGACGATACACAAGCAAAGAAGCATAATATACAAGCAATGCAAAAACATGTTCTTATGGCACAACAGGTGCAAGAACATCCAAAGGATGTAGACTTGAGTTTAGGGTCACCATCACGCAGTTCCCCTCAAGACTGTCACAATAATCATAGATACAACATTGCACTATTAGAAGGTGCAATAGCACACAGCATATTACCTAGGCAAAACAGTCAAGCTCCAAATAATAGCATAAGACATCTCAAACAACCAAGATATAAAATATCTCAGAGCACCTTTGATCACAGAATAAAATAGCATTGCCAAAACCTCAGCCCGCACGCTACGAGCAACATGTTCCTTAAAATGAGCAAACCCGTACTGATTCAACATGACAAGTTGTCCCCTTTATATAACACTAAATCCCTGATGTCATCCAGATGCAATCACCCAAGGGCAGAGATTAAAATATCATTAAAAGAATGTTATGCTAATTGCACAACAGCCTAAACCCCTGAAGATCAACGTTAAACTATCGGAATGCAATAATTATTGTTGAATCATGCAACAACATTGCATTCCCTAAGAATTAAAGTTAAGTTATCTATGATGAAATGGAATATTGCACTAATTGCTCTGTATTTGAAGCATAAACTTTAAAGGTTCATGACAACTCCTCGCAGCTTATGCGGTGGTAAGGCATTTCTGACACTTGTTGGAAAGTCGGGGATTCATGTCGTTTACTGACTATAAGCCCCTCAACTACAGCTTTGACCATAAGCTCAAAAAGGCGAGCTCTTGTCAGGCACGATATCTGGATTTCTTTGTCCAGTTCACCACCGACATATGCCATATGTCTGGGGAACATTAAACCATTGCTGATGCAATGTCCCACATAGTGTACCCCTCTATGCTACAGAAAATCGATTCCATTGATTTTTCGCGGATGGCTAAGGCTCAGGAAACTGACGACGAACTGAAAATCCTGCTCACTTCTGCCATAGGGCTTACGATGAAGCAAATTGCTTAGCCCGATTCGAACGTCAACACTGACCACGCACACCTGTTTGTCTCATCTCCCATGAGACACATGGTGTTCTACAACATGCTTGATTTATCCCACCCAGGCATCCCTTAACGCGGAAGCTTCTGACTTTCCCTTTTTTTAGGCGGCCATCAACTCCGACGTGGCTACATGGTTTAAAGGCGGCACTGGTTGTCAACGTGCAAAGGTTTTGTGCCATGTCACCTATGCACACGGATCTTTCGCTGTTCCACGTGCCCATTTCTCGGTGGTGCATGTCGACCTGGTGGGGCCGCTCACTCCATTTGAGGGGTTCACTTACCTTCTCAGTTGCGCTGATAAATTCACGCGGTGTGTTTAGGCTATCTTTATTCCGACAGGAGACAACAGTTTAATTCAGGTATCTCCACGGGATCTCGCTATGCACCTGGGTGCGTCGCACCAAGCTACCATATCGTTCCACCCGCAGTCTAACAGACTGGTAGAACGTGTCCACCAACTGTTGAAGAATGCCTTGCATGCTCATGAAAACAATTAGTATATGCAAACCTTAACTTCTGCCCTGCTTGGGTTGCGGACTTTTTTCAAACACGACATCAAATCCTCGCTGGCCAAATTAGTCAATAGTAAGTCTTTGGTTGCCAGGTGAGTTCTTTTGAGCCGCACCTACGCGTGTGGACACAACCAACTACCTTAGCCAGTTGCACTTTGTAATGCGGACCATCCGCCATACAGCAACCGTCAGTCATTATTCCATGGCGGGGTTTGTCTTTTCTGACTTGCTTACTTGATCACATGTCTGGATCCGTAATGACATTGTGAAGCGCCCTCTGCAGTTTCGCTATGATGGACTCTACAAAGCCCCCTGCCATACTGAAAAGCACTTGATCCTGTTGGTGAATGACAAGTCATCCAACACTTCAATTTACCGGTTGCAGCCGGCCTACTTTGACACCGACCCCAATGCCAACACAGACAACCAACCAGTTGCTCCGACAACTCTACCGGTCACCCCAGCCCAGATGGCTGTGTGCCCAGCCATGCTGCTTCTAATTAAGAAAACTGCTACTTTTGCAGCGGTGCTAGAAACACCTGCACATCAATCCTTACGCAGCGTCGCAATATATGCCTCCCTTCTAGGTATGGCTGATCCCTAGAGGAGGACTAGTGTGGTGTCCATGCTGCACACATTTTATATGTGACCCTTAGCAGGCGCTTAAGCAAGTCGCCTGTAACTCACCCCTTGACCAGGAACGCATACCCGCATTTGAAGTTTAGCTACTCCGCTCGAAAAACAGCACGTGTGCACCACGTGCTTTAATTTAAATAGTACCTTGCAGATCGTGTTACAAATTGCCAACAAATGTAAATAGGTTATTTGTATGTATCACGTTAAAAGTTCATAAAACTCAGACATTAAGTTTGACTGCCTTTCTTTTGTGGGACCTAAGCCTATGGGCGCATAGGACCAAACTGGGTGTTTGGTACTTATCAATGCCGTGACAGGGAAACAGGTCTGCGTTCGGAGCACAGCCGTTGATAATGGCTGAATACATGTTTGGGATGAGCCTTGAATTGGCCGGACAAGGCACATTCGGGCTTCATGCCCTTTTTACCAATTTTCTATGCTCTGTGCTCTGGCTAGACATATGTCTAGGGAAATTTAAGAGATTGTGTTGAACATAGTCTGTGACATATACACAACTATTTAATATATTTGTATGTTTTATTCAAAAACATTCAGAATGTGAAAAGTCCTGTTACTCTATATACTGACAGCCCTCGTAGTATATCTTACCAAGAAATGCTTTAGTTGAAATGATTCCAGTGTTTTTGGCTACTACAATGGCGATTGCCATGTCCAGGAAAGGCACGGAGAAGTCCATTACTCTGGCCCTCGGTGAATTTACACTGAAGGACGTCATTACAATATCTGCTTTCTTATTGAGCAGAGTAGCGACCAAGCCATTCCATTCGCCATTCTGTGATAATTGAAAAACAAAATCAAGTTTTGTCCTTCCTGACAAACTTAACTTTTCTTAGATACGAAACCGGGTTTCACCAATTTAAATATAAAATTACTTAGTTAGTCCATTTATGCTTAGTCCAGTTTATCTTTTGGCTTTCAATTTGCATAATTGCTTAATTAAATTTTACAAATTCATTAACTAAGTTTTGTTGCTTTTTGTTAGAATTGCATGCATTTTGCAAACCTTGCTTCGTTTATCAAAATTGTGACGTTTTTGTAGAAAACTACTTTAAAAAAATATAATTAACATCCTGAAAAAAACATGTTAATGTACACCTTCCAAATAAACTGAATCTTGTTATGCTTTTTGGCGTACGTACTCACCACTTTGCCACCCCAAAAGCCATCATTGACACGAACTAAATCATACGTGAAATTCTCTTCCTGTGATAAAGCTGTAAGCAAGTCGATGATGAATCCTGAACAGCACCAAATTTCAGACTGACTGGTATTAAACCTATCAAGAACCAATATTCTGCTCAAAACTCAAGTTCACATCGTAAATCATAAATTTAGCTTATAGAAATTACGTAAATGATGGTTGTAATGGTTGTTAACAATGAAGTAGATAATTTTAAATTAGGAGATTTCATAGATATTTAGCATTTTGTGCAAGTAAACAGAAGGCGAACCATTGACAAGAGACAGGTATTTTTTTGGAACATTTACAAATAAGTTACAATAGTAAAAGAATTAAACTCGGGGCTGGATAACAATAAACAATCAGGACAGCAAAAGCAGGGGTTAGTGCGCCTTCCCACGTGCTTTAAAGGACCAGAGACACGCATTGGGTCAGGTTGAAGGTTGGGACGAGAACACAGAGAAGCGCAGTAGAAGGGAGTGACCTCCAGGTAAATGACCACCTGGCAGTCAACCTGTGGTCTTACGGTGCTTCCCGCTGCCAATCTGGGTCGACCATAATGTCTATCTCTGGTCGCCACAGTACTCCCCTACCAGTAAAAAGTTAGTTCTGTCGGTTGACAGGAACCCAGCGGCCGAAACGCATGATCACTGGCATCGGTGGTCGGCATATGAACAGCAAGCGCCGGCCAGCCGTTTGTGTGACGGTTGTCGTCATCCTGGCTTTTCGACTTGGCAAAAATTTGGATGCATGCTGGCCCATTGTCAGCGACGTTGGCTACGAAAAACGCTTGCTTAAGCCGGTCCACTCCGATGGTCACCAGTGTACTCCGCATGAGCAGGGTTTACGCGTTATCTTGGCAAGAGAGAACTTTAAACGGCTCATTGCAGGGAGGCCTGTAGTGGGTGGCTGATGGCGTCGTGTTGCACGAACACATGCGTAACCGTTGCAAACGCCGTGAACACGTAAACCATCCTCCGGCTATGCTGCTCTATGTTTTCCCGGAGCTGTCCAGCGAGGTTGACCGGGTCTACTGACACCAACCCAGGCTCGAAATCCCTCCCGGCATTCGAAGCGTCGTACAGCATTTCCGCGACAGAGAAACCCAGGTTCTCCTTGGCCGCTTCCGGATGCTGAGCAATACGATGGGTATAACAACGACCCGACATTCCATAGCCTGGCACTCGATTGCCGCTTTTAGCTAGTTGTGCAAACATTTCTCTATGCCGTTTGCCACTGGGCGATATGGCGTCATTGAAATATGCTCGGCGCCCAGCAGTGCAACCAGCGACGTGAACAACGAGAATTCAAATTGACAGCCCTGGTCCGATGTGATGCGACTTTGAGCTCCAAAGCAAGCAGTCCACCCCTAAACAAATGTGCGTGCCGCTGCCTTGGATGTCATGCCATCCATGGGAAACAAATCAGGCCATCTGGTTAAGCTGTCTATGCATGTAAGTGCGTGGATGAATTCCTGCAACAGCGGCTGTGGCAAGACAATGTCGATGTAACGTGTTCGAAGCTGCGGTTGAGCAACTAAAACGAACCAAGGGTTGAGGGCGTAATGGGCAGAACTTTCAACTGATGGCACTAGACGCAGCTGCGGTTTAAGATGGCACAATCACCTCTTATCGCTGGTACATAAAATGGCTGGTGATGAGCTTGTTTGTGGTTTGAGCACCTGGGTGTCACAACCCAATAAGGTTGTTGAACACCTGTGCATGGAAGGAGAAGGGAACGAATGGGCAGTAGGCCTGCAACGAGATGTCACAGTAGAGGGAACAGACACTGCCACGAACTGGCAAGGGAGAATGTCAAGTGATGCTGATTCACGAACCTAGAGAAATGCTTGCAGCTCCTTAACAGATGCCTGTGCCTCTGCCATGCAGACAAAATCGATAGGTGACAGCTCTGCAATGGCTGAAATGTGAAAAAGTGCATCGGCGATGACATCCAGTTCACTTTGGACGTGCCTGATGTCCGTTGTGAACTCGCTCAGCTATTCCAGGTGCAGAAGCTGGCATGGTGACAAATGATCAGACAACTTTACAAATGCGAAAATCAGTGGAATGTGGTCAATGTAGCGCATAAAGGCTCAGCCCTTTACCATGTGGCGAAAGTGCCTCACCTTGGTGTATGCTCCGAGCAGCTTCCGATTATAGGCACGGTAGTTCTGTTCTGCCAAAGACAGCTTTCTGGATAAGAATGCGAGCAGCTACCAGTGTCAATCGATGTACTGCTGCAAAACAGCTCCTAACGCTTAGTCAGATGTGACGACCATAAGGGTGTGCGGTCCTCGCAAAGATGGATGTGCTAGCGTGGCGGCCTGGACTAAATTGCGCTTGCAAGTGACGAATGCTTCCCTAGCCTCGGGTGTCCACATAATCGGTTGTCTGTCATTCTTCTTGCTATCCTTGAAGTACTCATTAATGAAAGCCTGGTGTTGCGCTGCATGAAGTATATAGTGGCGATAATAGTTTAACATTGCAAGGAACCTGCGCATGTCCTTGACATCCACTGTTTCTGGAAATATTGCGATAGCTGCCACCTTCTCGAGGAGTGGGCGAACGCCGGCAAGCTACACCTCGTAGCTGAGGAATGAGACAGCTTCCTTTCCGAAATCACACTTATAAGGGCTGATGATCACTCCGTACTCACGGAAATGGTCAAGGACTAATCACAGATGGGTGAGATGCTCTTCGTCGCTTGCAGAGCCGATGAGGACATCATTGTAGTTAGCGCCACAGAAATGCAGTCAGTGCAGCCCCTGGTGGATAAAGCACTGGAATTAATGCGCGGCGTTCCTGAGTTGGTATGTACCCTAGGTTGACGGGGATTTAGTGGTTTCCCCGAGTGAGGTACAGTGTGTGGCGACCAAAGACAGGCGCTATGGGTGCACTAAAATGGAAACACTAAAAGTGTTTAGAGCACTAGGCACCCCACAGATGCTGCGTACAATCCTGCATGTGTGGGACCAGGTACCTATCCGGTACTGTCGCCAAATTTCGCCGGCAATAGTCGCCGCTGGGTCTCCAGTCCCCGGAGCTCTTTAGCATTATCAGCAGCGGGCTGGCTCATTGGCTATTCAGCGGGTGGCAGATGCTCTGCATCAGCGAGAAGTCAAATTCTAGCTTGGCGACCTTGGGGTTGCGAAATTAAACAGAAGACGAACCATTGACAAGAGACAGGTATTTATTCGTCAGCATTTATAAATAAGTTACAACAGTAAAAGAATTAAACTCGAGGCCGGATGGCCATAAACAATCGTGAGTGTTAAAGCAAGGGTTAGCACGTGCTTCCCATGTGCTTAGAAGGACCTGAGGCACACTTCGTGGCAGGGCGAAGGTAGGGGCGAGACGGCAAAGAAGCGCAAGTGAAGGTTGCGACCACCAGGTGAATGACCACCTGGCAATCAACCTCTGGTCTTACGCCGCCTACCGCTGTCGATCTGGGACGACCATAACGTCAGCCTCTAATCACCACAGATATTTCTATATTGAACATTTTTTGTGAGGATGGTTGGAGGAGCACCTAGGTTTCCACAGATGTCCATAGATCAAGGTGAGAGTGAGGAGGGAAACAGTGACTCAATGCGCACGTGAATATATTTATGTTGAAAGCGGCACTGCACAAACCATTTTTTAGACATTCATATAAAAAAACAAGGCACTGTAAGCCATATAGGGATCACACTGTGTTTGTGACCTTTATCTATGTGAGACAGTGGCGTACGTAAAACAAAACAAAAGTTTATTCGAGCTTCCGCAAAACAAAGCGCTCGTAAATCTCAGGCGCGCGGCACCGTCGGCGAT
>JAQGAO010001295.1:0-25348 GCA_034697705.1 Ommatoiulus sabulosus
GTTAGTAAATTTAAAAAAATATTTTCCAGTGTCAATTTGGAAAATGTCAATTTTTCACGTTGTCATTGGTCAGGGAAATTTTCTTTCAAACCTGGAAAAGTCAGGGAAAAGTCAAGGAAGTTGAATATGAAATTTCTAGGGGAGCCCTGTATGTTGTAGAAAAATATTAATTGACAAGATTAGTTGACGATTTTCATTCGTAAATGGAGCGTTCATTAAATGGAGGTTTATCTCTAATATAATCTAATCTTATTAACTAACAAACATACTGTACATGTACATTGTATTGATTGCTACAATATCATCCCCTTCACTTGAAGTGAACATGTTTGCTGTTTACTAATCTTCTGGTGTTAGGCAAAATGTGCCGAGAATAAATGAATAAAACGTGATGCGAGGATTCCAAAAACCTTGTCAAAACTCACGCAGCACATCATTTTCAAGGTACATGCGAGTTTAATATCTTAACCGTAGGAGATAGAGCAAAACTTCGAATTATAAAGTTGCTCAGCGTTGTATAATTAGTGTAATGGCAGCGTTTGTCACATTGATTAGCGCTCCCATTGCAAAAAAATATTTTTCAGTTTCACTGATGTGTGCATCTTTGCATAGCATCTATGCAAGGCAGGAAAGCTGTCACCGAGTCGTCAGGGGCATTCAAGTCATGTCATGTTATCTGAAATAGGATTACAAGAAGCACAACCAGATCAATGCACCTTCATTTAATGCTTTTGACAACCAATTACATTCATTGATGTACACTAGTACCAATTCAGGTGCAATTGAGCTTTTCTGCCTTGCACGGATGCTATGCAAGGATGCACACATATGTGAAACTAAAAATTATTTTTTTAAGCAATGGGAGCGATAATCAATGTGACAAACACTGCCATTACACTAATTATGCAACACTGAGCAACTTTCTAATTCAAAGGTTTGCTCTATCTCCTACGGTTTAGATATTAAACTCGCATGCGCCATGAAAATGACATGCTGCGTGAGTTTTGACAAGGTTTTTGGAATCCTCGCATCACGTATATTCATTTATTCTCGGCACATTTTACCTAACACCATTGGTTTGAAAGATATTTGGAAGGCCCAGACATCTATTTCACCCTGTATATAGATCTCCTTGGAATATTCACGAGTTTATTTTCAATTGTTTTAAACGTTCTCAACGTTGATTTGAGCAACGTTTTATCAACTGTTTTAGTCTATGTTTTTTACTGCTATTTGTTTTCTCCAAAATATCTTTCTCCAGGACCACTGGGATTACCCTTCATTGGATATTTGCCGTTCATTAATGAAGCTCAACCGTACGTACAGTTTAACATCCTTGCAAAAAAATACGGACCAGTATATAGGTAATAGTTGTTTTTAAATACAGTATATTCATTGCACTTTCCGAAAGTTTACATCTTAGAAAATCTGTAAATGTTATCTTTTCACGTGCTGTTTCAGTCTGTATTTAGGAAACCGTTTAATCGTCGTGCTAAATAGTTATGAGGCTATAAAGGAAGCATTTGTTCGACAGGGAGAAATATTTGCTGGACGGCCATCACTGCATCTAACACTGATAGAATCAGATGACCTTGGTAGACGACCATATTCACTACCCTTTAATCGTGAGCTATCATGCATGGACAATTATAATTTTAATTTAAACTCCGATTTTCAGCTGTACCACTGGCTGACGGAGATGTTTGGAAAAACCACCGTCGATTTACCTTAAATTTATTAAGGGACTTAGGCCTTGGCAAGCTGAGAATGGAACCAATGATAACGGTTAGCAGTGTTTTCATTTGGCCATACTGACAAATATAAATTATATTAATCTGGTGTCTACATTACCCTCATGTAGGATGAAATTCAACATTCTCTAAAAGAACTTCGAAAATCAAAAGGCAAACCCACCAACTTTTCCGAGTTACTAACATCTAGTGTTGCCAACAACATTTGCATATTGATTTACGGTAAGAGGTTCGAATACGACGATTCATGGTTCATCCAATCAAAGCATTTAATTAATGAACATATTACTAATATGAGTGGTGTAACTGCATGTGTTCTCTTCTTCCCATGGATGAAAAAACTTCCAGGAATGGCAAAGTTTTACAAGCAAGAAATCCTAATGCAAGTCAATAGCAGCCTATAGGATTCAACTATTTTATTATTACCTATATAACATACTTGATTAATGATTATAGTTTAAAATGTTTAATTTATTTCTGCAGCCGACTAATGCAAGAATTCAAAACATCTATGCATGATATAATAAACAAAGCAAAGAGCGCTTACAAAGATGGTGAAAGGGATTGCTACATGAACGCTTTCATAGGAGAGCAAAAAGCCAGGAGGATTAAGGACAAAAATGATCATATGTTTACAGGTAAACATTTAAAATAATTTCTTCACATTCAAATTTTTTATTTGGTTTTCATTGGTGCAGACTTAAAAAAGTATATACTTTGCTTGTTGTTACATGTATGCCGTGTTTTTGGGCGATCCAAAGACATAAAACTAAATATTTTGATTAGAGAAGTATCTAACTTCTGAAAAACTCGATATACTGCAATGAAGAGGATTGGGAATTTCAAGTTTTGAGATTTTTTGATACTGAGTCAACTCAGTGGAACTTTGGAATTTGAGGTTTTTGTAACAAAGAAAGAATCTGAAAAATAAATGTGTACTCAAATGATTCGCATTTGCAAAAAAAAAACTTTGTGAGAGGTTAGAGAGATTTTTTTAATTTAAGCATACACTTAATAAAATAAATACAAAAGTAACAATTAGAAGAACCGAAACTGAAGCTATCGAAGTATTTTAAGTGCCGTGCCCATAACACTTTCAAACAGTTTATAAAGTTGCAACAACGGTGATGTGAGAGCATTTATATTTCAAAAAACATCTTTCAAAATTACTAGATTAAATAAATTGTTCGTTGTAAAATTTATTTTAAAATAAAACTGAGTTGAAAATATATTTTCGCTTTATCTATCAAATGTTAATTAATGCCTTAGATGCTTAAGTCGTAACATTGTCGATATCAAACACACGCAAAAGTAAATTAGTTTGAATTAATTTCAAAATACTGTACATGTACAATATATCAAGCAACATTTTTTTAAACCCAATGCATCTTCAAAAAAATCAAAAAAAACAAAACAAAGACATTAACGGAAAAGTTTACAACCGTTCATTCGCTTTCTCTTCCCCTATGAGATGTTTTTTTTATAAAAGCCATAGGGAAAATCTTTAAAAATTATTTTCAATAAAAAAAATTTAAACGCATTGTCGTTACAGATGCCTTCAGGTAATTGTATCCCACAAACCACTGCGCCCCATGTTTGAACATAAAAAATACGAGGTCAACAATTGCCATTGTCACTAGATCTTAAAATTTCACTTACAGTACTTTACTTTGGATATCTCAATGTTATTAATTTAACATAAACCACGACCCATAACCTATATATGAACAATAACTGACAAATCGTAAAAACAATTGATATTTTTTATAGAATTACAGTGAAAGCCGCTTTATTCGATCAAAACCTTCAGAACGGATTTTTTTCCCTATACTTCCATATATGTCCCTATGACAAAAAATACAAACATACATTATGTATTTTTAAAACACAGAGCAAATTATTTTGATAAGGTCAATGTTTAGCGTGTTTTTGACATTCATCGCTTATTTCGATCAAAATCGCTGGAACCAACGTGATCGAATTAAGCGAATATACCATCTCAATTTCAAACCTGTCCCTTCAGGAGTGGTTTTTTTACACTGAAGGTCGTTTTAAGTAGGGAAATAGAAGTTTTACAGTGAAACTGTAAAACTTTGTTTTTAAAGTGTTCGTCTTTTAAACTAAAAAATACCTAAGGATATCGCTTCTTTTAACCTACTTAAAACGACCTTCAGTGTAAAAAAACACTCCTGAAGGGACAGGTTTGAAATTGGGATGGTATCATCCAAAATTATGACTGACCACTAGTTGAAACGTTCTAGCACACCTAAATGGTTCAACCAAATGGACGTAAACGTACGTCTGAGGGCAAAAAACGAGGAATATATGGGTGGCATATAAAGACCCCAGACTATTCGACCGTAACATATTATTGAACAGAAACATGGCAATAGTTGAAGAGATTTCAAGTGCTTTAGTTATACTTAATGTGAATTTCACCATTGCAATCGCAACCATCTCAATTTTAATTTGGTATTATTATTTGAGTGTACCAAGAAACCTTCCACCAGGTCCTACTGGCCTACCTATCGTGGGGTATTTACCTTTTGTAGGAAGGGAACCTTATGTTTCGTTTAGAGATCTTACAACAAAATACGGACCCATCATAAGGTAGGAAGTGAACCAATTTTAACCAATATCAGTTGCTAGCCAGTGCTAGGTAATTTCATGTAAATGTGACCACGAGTCTGGGTGAATACATCATTGTTAATGTTTATTTCTTACGGAAATCTTAGTATCTCAGATATATACTGTAGATCACCATATTCTACATTAAGCTACATGTACATGCACTTGAACAAAAAGAAACAAAAATAATTCTATAACAAATATTCAAAGTTAATAAACTGTAAATATAGGTGAATAATAGGCTTTGTGCAAAGACATTTTTACTTTTTTTATACCTTTTAACAGTTTATATCTTGGAAATCGTTTGGTAATCGTTTTAAATTCGTACGATGCCATCAAAGAGGCTTTTATCAGAAAAGGCGAGATATTTTCTGGACGACCTCCCATGTATTCTACAGCTCAAGGTGAAGACCAGAGTTACAGTAAGCAAGCTTTGCATAATTTGTTTCCTAAGTTGCAGTCCATGTTGCAGTCATTTAATTCTTAAATAAATATATGCTAAAACAATAGTTTCTGTACAATAGACTTAATTCTTTAACTGAAATTAATTTAAGGTATACCACTAGAGGACGGAGAATCATGGAGAATTCATCGTCGATTTGCATCAAATTTATTCAGAGATTTAGGAGTTGGAAAGCTTAGCGTTGAGCCTCTCATAATGGTAGATTAAACAACTTAGTATTAAGTTTAGAGATGTGCGAGCTAAACTTCCGTTGAATTTGGAGTCGAAACGGGTTTTTGCTGCTGACATCCAGAGTTTGAGCTATAATTTCCAAACCGTGAAGTTCGAAATTTCCATAATTTCAAGTCTGAAAAAATCTGGCTAGACTCAAACAACAATAGCCTCGAGTTATAGTTAATAACGTCTGGCTTATATTTTCGAGTCAGTGAAACTCGAGCATTCGATTCGAAACAAAACCCGCTAAACTCGACTCGACTCTGTAGTTCATTTCGTCCATCTCCAATTAAGTTATTATTTTTGGATTACTAGTTTTCGAAATGCTGAAATTTCGAGAATCACACAAATTAAGGTAGACAATCGTCGATATTGTTGGAACATATAATGCACGTTGATTTTGATTCTGTTTCAAGAACTGATCGAGGACGAATTCTTAAAAGGTAATCATTTCGTAATGATATAATTATTTTAACAATTTAGGATGAAATCCAACATTTCCTAATAGAATTGGAGAAATCTGGTGGCAAGCCCAATGACTTCTCTCACTTGTTATCGCAAAGCGTCTCCAACAACATCTGTATATTTATCTTTGGAAAAAGATTCGAATACGATGACCCCTGGTTTATTAAAGCGAACCATTTAATGCTCGATCTTGCAACATCCGCAAGTTCAATGAGCATTCTTCACTTCTTTCCTTGGCTAATGAAATTGCCAGGAATAGAGAAACTGGTCAATCAAGAAAATTTACGGTAAATTACATCTGAATTAGAGTTAAACAGTTTACTTTTAATAAAAAAACAAAAATGAATTTTATTGTTTATATTACTTAACAGCCAAAACACGAGCGAATTCAAAACCTATATGCATCAACAAATAAGAAAAAGAAACGAGAGCCACGTAGATGGACAAAGAGATAATTACATGAATGCTTTTATAGAAGAGCAGAGGGCCAGAAAAAATGACAAAAAAGACTTTTTTCCAGGTAATATTTCATTTTACTCAACAACAAGCTCGTTTTTTATGATATTCAACATCTTTGCTTCTAAATAAATGTTTTACAGTTCTTTTGTGACTTGAATGCTAAATTTAAAATTCTTTTCATCAAAATTCTTAAATAATTACCTAATATAAGGGCACCAAATCTGACATGCCCTGTTTTGATAATCGGATATTATATAGAAGTGTCACACACTTGAAAAAAGAGGTATTTTTTTTTTTGATTGAACATTGATTGATTTGTTGATAATACGTTTCTTGTTTCAACGTTTTATCGACGCCAGATCAATCTAAATCCAAACAGACTTTACCTTAATGTAGAAAATTTCATGTATTAAATTATCTGACATGCTCTTAAATGTTTCATTCAGATATATGCCTGGAGCAAAATACGAGGGATCTGATGATTGCTGGCACAGACACTGTTTCACACAGTTTGCTGTGGTGCCTCCTTTGCATGGTGGGAAACCCAGAGATTCAAAACAAAGTTCAAAAAGAAATCGATGAAATTATTGGAAAAGACAGGACACCTTGCTGGAATGATAGATTAAGGACCCCTTACACAGAAGCCACTATTTTGGAAGCACAAAGACTCGCTACGTTAGCACCACTCAGCATTCCCCACAGGTCAGTACAGTACCTGCCAGTATGGGCGAATTTTGCAAAGTACAAAATTAGTAAAATTCGTTTTTTTACAGAAATACGGAAGACTGCGAATTGCTTGGGTATAAAATACCAAAAAATACAATGATACTGAGTAATCTTTGGGCAGTCCATAACGATAAAACGCTATGGGATGAACCGGAAGTATTTCGTCCAGAACGTTTCTTGACGACAAGCGGTGAAGTTTGTAAGAAGGAATACCTTATACCATATTCATTGGGCAAGTTAACATCAAATCAGTCACACAGTAATTCATTCATTTTGTCTTTATGAACTACTTGATTTTGATCATTTCAGGAAAACGTGAATGTCTCGGAATTTCGCTTGCCAAAATGGAATTATATTTGTATTTTACGTCAATGTTGCAGAGATTTACTTTCGAAAGTGCAGATGGAAGCAAACCAAGCATGGAAATAAAATTGGGCATTACCGCTGCGCCAAAATATTTCTGCGTTAAGGCTGTAAAACGGGACCTGGAATAATTTAGTGTTTTAAATTTTGATAGTAATTAAAAGAATAGTATTCCGCTGCAAATTAAATAATATTGTTGTTTACATTTACACGGTTTGTCGGTTTATAACATTAATTTATCCGAACTTTCAAAGTTACTGTACTTTATGTAACGTGTATTCAACTACAACTAACAAGTACATGTACTGCATGTACACGAAGTTATATTATATTTTTTCTCTGAGTTTTCAAATTGTGCCAGATAATGGAAACTTTGGACTAGTATAACAAAAAAATGCATTGCATTAAATAGGGAAATGGTACAATTATAAACAATTATTCAATTATAATTAAGAGAGAATGATGAAGATATTCAAACCAAAGAGGGGACCATTTTGGGATGTCAGACTGACAATTCCTTGAATGTAATCAGCATTTTTTGACGTGGAACGATGGATGACTTCTGTTAAAACTTGGAGGAAATACCTGAGCAACTTACAACTCGGACATGAGTAAAAGTTTGAACAAATTTTGATCAGTTCATAACGAATAGAAAGTGTTTCGATCCAAAAGTTTCCTGTCAATAGAGACGTTCTGAAAAAAAGTTTATAAATATTCAGCTGTCTTAAGAGCTTACAACAATTATTCTTAACTGAGCAAAGAATACTCTTTCAGGAAGACGAGAATACTATATCTCGATATGTCACTTAAATTGCCAAGATTGAAGTTGAATTAGTATACGACTCCAATGTTTCAGAAATCCATTATCAGTAAACAATTAAGATACTGTAGCACTGAACCATGCATGGAGGCAAAGATAAGTTTTGTAACTGTTAAAAATTCAGTATTTTAAACAAAGAATGGCGGCGTCAACAGCTTTGTTTGATCGTGCTTTATTATAGCAAAGTTCTGATGCATTTGTAACAGTGAAATAAGGAGCAAACCTGCAATCGCCTGTTTGGCAAAAGGTCAATAGCAGTATAAATTTAAAAAAGGCTGAACATCGGTTTTTGACCGAGGTTTATTAGCAATTACTCAAGTTATTTTTCATTCAAGGTCATTTTCCCTCAATTTTAGCTTCGTTCATTCAGAGTCAGTTTAGCACGATCGCCAAAAGTAAGACAACTTGTCTCTTGTTTTGAGTTAAAAAACTTCAAAATTTTTCACAGAAATATAGCTTGTGATTGTCTTACATCATTGTTCCACCTGTCATTTATTGATCATGATCGAATTCTTAAGAAAAAAAAGTATCACTATCACAGCAAGAAATAACAATCTTAATACAGAATTTCAGATCAAATATGAACGCCATACATGACTGCATATTCAATATTTACTTAAATAACCAGCAATATTTTCCTAAGATTATTGCCATATTAAATGGCATTGCTAGAACTCATTTCGTATTTCCTGACTACTGCTCTAACACGTAATATGCAAATCTCACAGAAGTTAAATCGTTCAAGAAGATAAACTTGCAGGGCGACCTGTTTCCCAGTAATGACAGTACATATAAATACGGTAGTTTGTGAACATGAATGTTACTGTACAAGTAGTATTACAGTAGATACGAATTAAAAATAGCATCGGTATGTGGGGTTATATTACTTCTAATATTCCCTCAATAGTTCAAAGCCCTAAAGTATCACCATATCTAAGGCTCAACGCACATCGTGTGCATGCAACAACAGGTCAATGTTAAAAATCCACAACTAGTCAACCAACGTAACAGTTTATAACTTCAATTAAAACATTTCTAATCAATTCCTGATACTTAGTATCTTTCTTGCTAAACACCAACGAACAGCGTGAAATAAATAATGGCGTTTTATTTTAGAGTTACTTCTATATACCGTATATAGAAATTTTGAATCGAGTCATTGTCATTGAATCAAGGGATATTACAGATTTAAGTAAAAAAAAGGATATCAGTATTCTTGTTCTTATTGCTGTGACATCATACATGTATAGTACCTGTTACTCGATCTTATGTTCTTATATGAGACCATTTTGAAACATGGTATCCTTTCTTCCGCCATTTAGCTTGGAAGTTTCTTGTTACTTTAAGACGAATCGTATTTAACCTCCATATTATCTGTTGTTTTAGGTAAGTTTTTGTCGAAAAGATGTATGACCTGTTTGTACGTTATTTATTGATAATATGCATGTACGTAAATAATAGGCAAGGTAACCTATACAAATGTACGTTAATATCCCCTTTCATTTGATTATCAATTCCATTTTTAGACTACAAAAAGCACAGTTTAATGTAACAAGTACTAACATACATGTACGTTAATCTGATGCAATTCACATAAATGTAAAACTACAAATGAGATGACAATTTTTAATTATACCATAATTGGTTATTATATTATAAGGAATTATTTCACCGCCAAGACGTTTCGTCAATCCAAACTGTGTAATTTATCAGAATTCTTAAATTATATTCCCAAGATGGGTTATGATAAAAGTTGTATGAAATCTAGTTATTACAATTAAAAGTGGTGCTTTCTTAGATTTGTACCATTTCAGGAGAACGTAGATGTCTCGAGATACATTTTCAACGTATGGAATACACAATAAATTAAGTCGGTTTCCAAAACAACTTCTTTTTAACATATAAGGTCAAGGCAATCCTGCCATCGACTGCTTCGTAAGAAGCCAAGAGAAGTTTAAATAAACATAAGTTTGCAACTTAGTACATGTACATTGGATTGTTTACCAAGGCCTGTTATCACTTGAGGCAGATAGGTAAACTTTATCTGAATACAAATAAACAGCGTCTCAAACCTGCTGTTGCCAATTAAAGCCTAAGACAATATTTAATATTTCTTCCAACATTAATTCTAATAATCTTTAGGTATTACTACGTAAATAAAACCTATCTCTAAACGAAACAACATGTCTTATGTCTAAAATTTAGTTATAACACTATTTAATATAGGTTACAACCCTGTTTTAACCTCCATTTAATAGTAGACGATTCCTTTAATAAATTTGACATTACAATCCTGTGAAATAATCAACCTAGACTATCGGACTACATTTGGACGCTGCATTGAACTACTCAAACAACTTTCATTATTTATTTCTAAACTCAATAACATTCAGTATCAGATGGCGTTGCTAGAACGAATGTTGTATTTCATCACCGCTGCTTTAAGCACGTTGACTGGAAATCTCACCGTAGCAATTGCTACGATTGTCATTCTCATAGTTTTCTGGAAATCGAGCAGACCAAAAGGGATTCCACCAGGACCAACAGGATTACCAATTTTGGGGTATTTACCTTTCATGGGAAAAACACCTCATGAAACATTTATTACCCTTGCCGAAAAATATGGACCAATCTTGAGGTACTGTAAGCACTAATTTAATAAATGAATTATACGAGTGAATTAAGAATATATAAAGGGTATATTTAACATTATTGTATGCGTGTCTTTTAGTGTGTATTTTGGAACTCGTTTGGTGATCGTTTTAAACAGCTACGAAGCCATTAAAGAGGCCTTTGTGGAGAAAGGAGAAATATTTGCAGGAAGACCTGGTGTACAGTTTGCAGTTGGCGAACATGAACGTTACAGTAAGGAACCCTTGCTATATAACATTCCTAAAGGAATACAATGAATGTGATTGTTTTTATCCTCAATTATCAAATTTGTAATTAGTTTCAAAAACTAATTACAGTTCCAAATTACTAGTTCTAAATTAGTTTTTGATGAAAAAAAATTCATTAAGTTCACATCATATTAAACATGTACAAGTACGTGTATACTCAATGCACTTTCCTTTTAGGCTTGGCAATGAGCAATGGCAATGCTTGGAAAAATCACCGTCGTTTTGCTGTCAACTTATTCAAAGACCTTGGGGTCGGCAAACAGAGCATTGAACCTCTTATAATGGTAGATTTCAAGAGTTTTACTTGAAAAAGAAAACAAACCATACGCGCAAACATGCATCTGTTTTTTTCTGAACTTTTCACAGGATGAAATTCAACATTTTCTGAACGAAATAATAAAGTTTAAGGGACAGTCTAAAGACTTTTCAGGGCTACTAGCAGCCAGTATAGCAAACAACACATGTATCTTGGTTTTTGGAAAGAGATTTGAATATGGAGATCCATGGCTCGTTGAATCGCAACGGGTGATAGATGAGTATATAGTTAGTGCAAATGCGGTGGGTGTGCTACACTTCTTCCCTTGGTTGGAAAAAATGCCCGGAATAATAAAAATTGTGAAACAAGAAACTCTACTGTAAGTAACTTCTAGAGCTATTATCAAATTGTATTCTTTTAAAATGCATTATTGTCCATATTACACCAAGGCAAGCATTGCCTGAACAAAAAACAAATATTCACCAGATTACTTGAGTTATTAATTAATGAATATTTGTAAGAAAAAATAAGAAAAGCCACTAAAATAGTGACTTAACATTTAGCTTTAAAGCAATAGTCTGTCATTCTCTTCTTTCACGCACAATTCCAATGTTGTTTCTCTTACATAAAACGTTATAACAATTAAGAGATACCATAATTCGCAATTAACATTGTGTTATCTTTCAAGCAATGCTTACAACTTCACATAACATCAACTTCCCAACATAATAAAGTGCGTGCTCTATTCATGTTGTAATGATATCATTGTTTTATCCAGACGATACTTAAAGGATTACAAAGAAACAATTTATTCCATGATAAGAGAAAGAAAGAAGAACTACGTTGAAGAAGACAAAAAGGTTAATTATATGGATGCGTTCATCAAGGAACAAAAAGCAAGGCTGGTTAAAGATGAAAACGATGAGACATTTCCAGGTAAATTTCGGTTGAAAAGTTATGAAATGTTCGCTGTCGTTTTGGTAATTGTCGAGTTAGACTGAATAGAGACAAAGCCAGAAATATTTATCTTGCTTATTTAATTACCACGATTTTCCATTGCATCGAAACTGATTGTTTAAAAGATAAAGGAATAGCTAATAACAAAATTCCTGAATAGATTACCATATTTAAAAAACTACTATTAGGGAAAGGAGGGCTAATGGGGCCATATAGGGGTAATGGGCTCATACCTGATTTTAAAAATACCGCTTGAAATAGGATTAACTGGATAGTGGCATAACCTAGTGATATATATGGTCATATATATATCACATCATTGTCTGTCATTTGAATCACTTGACCATTAGTCTTGATCATGATAAATTAAAGAGTTTCTGTCGTTTTCTTTGTTTTTGCCATTTTTTCTTCTTACTAGATAGGGTTCAATTTGTTGGTCAGTAACCGCGTATTGTAAAGGATTTGTTGGAAATTTTGTTTTGGAAAGTAAATTTGTAGCCTGTACTAATATATTACTAAATGAAATGACATTATTTTAAATAATTGGGGAGAAATAAAATTGTTGCATGCTGTGTTCAGTTTGGGGGTAATGAAGCCTGCTGGGACAATTATCATGTTAGGAAAATTTTCTTAAATATTTTTTCAAGTATTCATATTTTCTTTTTATATGTAATAGCTTACAGATACATTTGCTAAATTGCTTTTTCTGCAGAAGAGGTACATAGTGCAAATATACGTAAACAACTGGAAAGTCTAAAAAAGTAAATGAAAATCTAAAAATCAAAAAGAAAAGATACCTTTCACATTCAAACATTTCGATGGTTTTAATTAATATTTAAAAAAATGAAGCTGCTCTTGACTGAATATAATTAATTTAATTTTCTTGTGTATATGGCCCAATTACCCTGTATCTATGGGTAATAGAGCCAAGACTCGCCCTTTTACAAAAACAGAAATTTCTCTATACGTACACAAAATATTTGGAACATTTATTTGAGAAAAACGTAGTAATAGCCTACTGGCAACCAAGCGTCACTGTTTAATGTTGTGTTCGCTAACTTCCAGATATTGCTTTGGAACAGAATGTGCGAGTCATGATGATGGCTGGAACAGAAAGCACAACGAACACTCTGCTTTGGAGCATAATTTGTATGATGAAATATCCAGAAATGCAGAAAAAGGTGCAACAGGAAATCGATGAAGTAATCGGGTCGGAAAGAACGCCATGTTGGAATGACAGATTTAGGACACCCTATACAGAAGCCACGATTTATGAAGTACAGCGTTATGCCACTATGTTTCCACTCAATTTACCTCACAAGTAAGCACATAATGCAATATTTATCACTTCACGCAATAAAATTTTCAATTTCACAAAATAAATGTTGCTTTATGTATTTTATTTTTGTTAGAAACATCGAAGAATGTGAACTGCTCGGGTATAAAATACCAAAAGACACCATGATTTTAAGTAATTTACAGGCAGTTCATACCGATAAAAAATTATGGAATGATCCTAAAGTATTTCGTCCTGAACGGTTCCTAACTACAAATGGACAACTTGTCAAAACAGAATTTCTCATTCCGTTTTCGATTGGTACAGTAGATCGTGATAAAAATTGAATATTTCTCCAGTTTCAACTTGTAAAAAAATCTAAAATAATGCGATTTATCATTTATATTTAAATTAGGAAAACGCGACTGTCTGGGAATATCCCTCGCCAAGATGGAATTGTATTTGTATTTTACGTCAATGCTACAGAAATTCAACTTTACAACTCAGGATGGCACCGAACCGAGCATGGAAGTGAGGATGGGTTTCACAACTGCTCCAAAACATTTTGAAGCAAGAGCTATGAGTAGAAATGCAAATTAACTTGTATTAAATTAGAAATTAATAATTCCTAGCACGAGAAAACGCACGAAACAGGGCTAACTGCCTCATTAAATATTTTCATGGAAATGCAAATATATGTACTTGTTGAATTTGTGATGCGAATTCTTAATTGCTGATCTGCATTAATAAATACCAGAAGGTCATATATAAAGACATACTATCGGGAATCATTTTTTGAGAATAGTTCATAATTGCACCCAATTCCTGTATGAACTTATAAATCTGAATAAAAAATTGTCACAAAAAATGACACACATGTACGTGAGACTGAATCAGGTCGAATACAGTAGTTGAGTATAAATTGATGCATCCGCATATTTACTGAAATTTTCCACATCCCTAGGGCAGTAATAGCCTTGAGTATAGCGACTGGATCTTATTCATGTAGATTGTACATGTACAGTATATAATTGGACATGTTTATTTATATCACCACGTTGGCGTCATTTAGCTCGAAACTGCTGATATTAAGCTCTTAGAATTAAGGAGGAAAAAATAACTAGATTGTGGTCAGCATTTATAGCGTGTTTCCAAACCTTGCCTACCAAGAAAATTAGATCTTAAAAACGAAAATGGACTAAATGCACAAATAAACAAGCAACCTTGCTGGGGACTTCAATAGAAGCTTCCAACATTCATCTTAGAGACCTGTTTGCTTTTTTTACTGTTAAAAGTGATCTCAAGGGCAAAACAACCAAATACATCTATATACCTTTTACATTGCGAGAGGCGTCTTGCATTGCTTAATAAAAAATATCAAAATTCTACCTTTCGATAGCTGAGACATGACTAGAAAACTAATTATATAATGAGGGTAACAGAGAAGGTAAGGGTGAATTTCTAGACTGAAATTACACCAGTTTGAATTTTCTTAAAATTAAGTCTCTCGCTCTACATTTCAACAGATGTGAAAATGCTACTTCCAGAATTCATGTCGTCGTTCACTTCAACAGTACTAAGCAATTTTGTTATTGCATTAGCAACTGTTGTAATTTTTATTTTTTACTGGAAATTGAGTGTACCAAAAGGGATTCCACCGGGACCGAATGGATTACCAATTGTGGGATATTTGCCCTTCATCAAAGGGAGACCGCATGAAGCCTTTGATAAGTTGGCCAAAACATATGGACAGGTATTCAGGTGGGTAGTAGTAAGTACTTTATTAAATATTCCGAAACATTTAAAGAATGTGAATTATCACAAAAATTTCATTTATTACTGCTTTCCAACCATGCATAAAACTGCAATATATCTATTTCGAATATTTAGTTTGTATCTCGGAACCCGGCTGGCGGTTGTTCTGAACAGCTACAAAGCTATCAAAGAAGCATTTGTCGTAAAAGGCGAAATATTTGTTGGACGACCGAACATCGAGTTCATAGCTGGAGAACGTGATACTTACAGTAAGCAGAAGAGATTGACGAAACTGAAATAATCCAGATTTATCAAGTAAATGGGGATAATAATACCCAAAATAAAATAAAATTTGACTAAGCTTTAACAAAACCGCCAGGATTTATACTACATGTATTTGCAAATATCACATGGAGTGTTCACTAAAGATAGTAACTTTATAGAAACTTGTCCTGCGATTATGAACATTTCAGAACTATCAGAAAAATTCCATTTATTCCATACAATATGTCCTTCGTAAGAAGCGCCATATTTTCGAAATTTTTTAAATTAAGATATATATTATATATATTATTATAAACTGGACATAAAAGGATATTGCAGATTACATTTCCACTTGATTTCATGTTTGTAAGGAAAGATTTAACAAAACTATTATATCTTAGTGACAAAAAAATAGAAAACAAAATGCGAAATTTGTTAACTTTACCTATAAGGCCAATAATAAATATAGAATATTTTTGGATGCAGCTTGTTCAAAATTGTATGTAAAGAACTAACTGAGGAATTTAAAATGAATCCAAGAAGTAAAATAAGTTTTAAACATCAATTCAAGGCATAGGTTTGTCCAACGGTAAAATCTGGAGAGTTCATCGTCGGTTTGTTGTCAACTTATTACGTGAGTTAGGACTTGGAAAACAGAGTAGGGAACCACTTATAATCGTATGTCTTAAGAAATTTTACTATTTTATAAATATGAAAAGTTAAATGGATGAATTTGAAATGAGACTTAAACATTGAATTTCCGGATGTAGGATGAAATCCAGCATTTTCTGGCCGAGCTTGAGAAGTTAAATGGCGAGTCGACAGACTTCACCGAATTATTAAATGCCAGTGTATCGAACAACATCTGCATAATGATTTTCGGAAAAAGGTTTGAGTACGATGATCGCTGGTTTATCGAGTCAAGAAGAGCAATTTATGAGTACGTGGAAAACTCCAATGCTGTTGGTGTCCTTCACTTTTTCCCATGGTTGAGCGATCTTCCCGGAATGTCTATTATCATGAATCAAGGTGCCGTAATGTAAGTAACAGGCAAATATGAATATTATTGATTCCGATATCATACATGTACATATACTGTAAACCACAATTATTGTATGTTGATAAAATTGTACTGCACTTGTAGCCTTCTCGACCCTTTTAGCAATTACATGTACATTGGATGCCCGCACCATTTCAGTTGGACAAAAAGTAAATCAAATCGAACACTAGCTGGTGTTCAAATGTTAAGCATAGTTGTCGTAATGAACAAAGTAAATAAGTAATTCGCAGATGCTGGAGGTATATGTACCTACGTGTATTTGCATTATAACATGATTCAATCCATAAATAACTTGAAGAAAATGAATAAACAATTAAGATTCATTGTGCAAACTTTGGAGAAGAAATATCTGACAAAAGGAGGATATATAACACGCGCTTTGAAAACAATTGTTTCTATGGAATATTTTACACGAAATACTTTAAATTTGCGATGTTAACCACAATGCCACATGGCAGAACATTGTCCAGTGCTAAAAGGTTTATGAGCTTAAGGTACCTTTAGCTCATTGTACTTTACAGGTACAAGCATATTCCTTCAAACCATAACATACTGTAGTTTAACAGTAATGTCAACTTGCAATTAGACGCCTTAAATTACCGCAACCAGAAAGTTTTAATCTTAACTTTCTGGTTGCGGTAATTTAAGGCGTCTAATTGCAAGTTCAATGCCAACCACTTGATGATAGAAGATGAAGTAATGTCAACTGAAATATGAACAATATTGTAGTTATTCAATTATGCCTTTATTATTTATCCAGCCAGCACTTGAAGGATTTCAAAGAATCCATTCATGTTCTAATACAAGAAAGAAAGAAGAGATACATCGAGGGCACAGAGGACAATTACATGGATGCATTTATTGGAGAACAAAAAGCCAGAGCGAAGGCAGACAAACAGGACGATATATTCACAGGTGATTTTTTGTCGCAATTTTCTAGTTGAAGGATTTCAAATGGCCATAGGCATCGGTCTCTATAAAGTGTTAACCTTGCGTAACGGTAGTGTTAAAAACTTGCTTAACGGTAGTGTTAAAAACTTGCTTAACGGTAGTGTTAAAAACTTGCATAACATTAGATGAACGAGTTTATCGCACTGTTGGGTTTCCTCACGTCAATTACGTGTACGTAAATGAATTAAAACGTTATTTTATTGATCCTTCAGACACTGCCTTGGAGCAGAATGTGAGAACCCTGATGTTGGCTGGATCAGAAACCACAGTCAACACCCTTCTGTGGTGCATTATATCCATGGTAAGGCATCCAGAGATTCAGCAGAGAGTTCAAAAAGAAATCGATGATGTGATTGGATCAGAAAGATCACCACTTTGGAGTGACAGACGTAGAACACCCTATACAGAGGCGACGATATGTGAAGTTTTGCGCTTCTTCACTATGGTACCATCCAACATGGCACACAAGTAAGCCTCCGGTGATTTTGGTTTATTTATTGGGGGAAAAACTTGGGGAAAAAACACATTGGAGAGAACAAGAACCATCTTTGGATAAGTTTTGAACAGACAATTCTTTTTTTCGAATTCTGACCAGAAGCAAATATTCAACAAAACTAATTCCCTGCTGAAAAATTTTATTGAAAAATAGAACCAGGAGAAATTAATATTCGTCATCCTAAATCCTTAAATGAACCTTATATCTTTCAGGAATACTGAAGACTGCGAATTGTTCGGATATAAAATACCAAAGGACACGATCATCATAAGTAATCTTTGGGCTGTTCATAATGACAAAACGCTTTGGAAAGATCCCGAGTTATTTCAACCTGAACGTTTTCTGTCTGAAAATGGTCAAGTTGAAAAGAAGGAACATCTCGTCTCATTTTCTATGGGTATGTGAAGAAAACATTTCCTTTGTACGAAGTAAAAAAAAAAAACTTCAGTTAATTAATTCTCGACTTTCAAATTTGAAGGAAAGCGCGACTGTCTTGGGGTATCACTTGCTAAGATGGAACTTTATTTGTATTTAACATCGATGCTCCAAAAATTCACCTTCAAGAGCCAAGATGACACCAAACCAAGCCTGGAGGTACGAGCAGGTTTTACAACTGCTCCGAAATATTTCAACACAAGAGCTGTGAAAAGAAATCAAGACTGATTTTTAATAACTTTCCTACATTACTGAAATCTTAAACCGAATCACGCTGAAAATCAGAAAAAAAAATTAAGTAAACTTTCAAAACCTGGAATACTGAATCTATTGAATCCAAATAAGAGTAGTGAAGGTTTTACGAGGAGTGAGGACTTGGCATATTGCACATGAATACGCTATTTAACAGAATTAAAAGAAAGTCTGTTGAAAGATTGCATTTCAACTGCATTTAAATTCACACAAAGAAATGATTTTAAAATAAGAATAAAATAAGATTTGCAATAAATTTCTCTTTTAACGTCGATGAGTTCATTTTGCATAGCAAAACGGCCCAAAAAGAACATGCAAGTGTGTAGCAATGTCGATGCATTTTACATAGATCATCAACGTTATAAGTTCTTACATACGGATTAAAAACCACATACAGCTCACATCCATTTATTTCGGCTAAAACTGACTGCTAACCTGAAAACTGACGGTTTACATGATAAGCTTGAATTAAACTATGATATCAGTATAAGATGGGCAGAAAATCTGCAACCACATTATCCAAACAATCAGTTTTTGCAAGCAATTTGGAAAAAAACACGATGAGAGTGCATTCTTGAACATCAAAAAATAGGTAATTTTATTTAGCAGCACGAAACCGGTAAACTTTCTGTCATTCAATGTCAACTTAAAAGAGTTAAATTTCCGACGATTATGTAACAAGGTTGACTGAAAACAGCTGAGATATACTTCAAACAAAGGTAATGAACCACGGCCTTGTAAACTAACACATGCATTAGTATACTTACAAGTATGGCCTCGAAATAATAATTTCAGGAAAGTAACATCAAATAGTTATTACTTTCCTCGACATTTGCATGACAAATATCATTTATGCAAGATCTTCAGAGCTGCTTGCGCACAGAAAAATATGGCATTGCTAGGAACATTTGCTTTTGGTACATTTAATGCGAGTATAACCGTCGCATTAGCTACTATACTCGTGTTTTTACTTTATTGGCTTCTGTGTGGACCTAAAAACCTTCCTCCAGGTCCACTGGGGTTGCCAATAGTGGGATATTTGCCATTTCTGGGAAGCAAACCTCAACAAACATTCCAACGTCTGTCCAAAAAATACGGATCGGTATACAGGTATGTAGTTTTGTATACGTTTTGTTAACAAACTCTGACGTACTGATTCATACATCTTTGTTAACAACAATTCCAGTTTATATCTTGGAAGCCGTTTAGTGGTAGTTTTAAACGATTATGACGCTATCAAAGAGGCTTTTGTAAAACAAGCAGATGTCTTTGCTGGTCGTCCAGACATGCACTTCAACGTTGCAGAAGTTGATGATTACGGTTAGTTTACGAAAAGTATAGACTTGGAATTATGATTTATCAAATTAAACCTTATTAGCATTGCAAATTCTTAACAGGGGTCCCATTCACGGATGGTGAAGTTTGGAAAACTCATCGTCGTTTTGCTTTAAATGTTCTTAGGGACTTGGGTGTTGGCAAGTTGAGCATCGAACCTCGCATTATGGTATATGACTGAATTTATTACAAAACGACAAAAGAAAAATTACTTTGTATTTTAAAAGGTTTAATTTTGATTTCAAACTATAGGATGAAATTCAACATTTCCTAGTAGAGCTTAAGAATCTTAATGGCGCGCCGATGGACTTTTCCGGAATATTAACGTCTAGCGTTTCCAACAACATATGCGTATTGGTTTTTGGGAAAAGATTCGAATACGATGACCCTTGGTTTAATGAGGTTAAATGTGCGATAACTGAATTTGTTGAGAAAGCGAGCGCTGTAGGCGTGCTCCTGTTCTTTCCCTGGTTGAAGAAACTTCCAGGAATAGCGAAGATAATGAATCAAGAATCCCTAGTGTAAGTCATTACCATATATAACGTATAACGTGTAACATTAAAAAAACAACTTCTGGCTGAAAAATGAACTTAAATGATGACTACTGGTATAAGTATCACGTCTCGCACGCAGCATTGCAACATTTTGTGGCAACAGTTGAACACACAATGGAACGTTAAATGCATTCTTTTGTGTGATATTAAACTAGGAAACGTTTGAGAGGTTTCAAAGACTCCATGTTTGGTCAAATAAGAAGAATGGAGAAGAAACACGTTGAAGGTCAGAGAGACAGTTATGTGAACGCTTTCTTTGAGGAACAGAAAAATAGAAGATCAAAAGATAAAAATGACAACACATTTCCTGGTAAGCTTCTTTTCGATACTTACAGCAAACATGTACAGTCGAACATCGTTATGACATACTCCAAGGGCTGTCAAATTTTTTTCGTTTAAACAAACACATAATTTTACGAAAGATCAACATTATTTCCACAATAAAAACTGCAGTATATGCTTAAAAAAAACCAACAGTCTTTACTTGCATGGCGACGTTTTAAAACACAGTAAGTCAGAAGTAAAATTGTACACACTATAGTTTGCGTGCAGTAATCCGTTATAAAAATTATTTATCGTTACTTTGGCAACATTTTCTCATAAAGTCTTGGATCCGTTCTATCTAAAGAACCTAAAAACTTCGCCCGTCCAACCGAACATATGTATTACCCAAGTTGGTCTTAAACGAATAAATTCATGTTAATCAAATAGAACGGGAAATCGAAATGAATTCGGACTAACAAAACATTGTATTAATGGAGCTTTTCTTAATGAAATTCGACTGTATTGAAATTCTTGAAGTGGCCATAAAATACATTATGATCCTAACTGCTTAAATTAACATACACTAACCAACGATAATGCGCAATGATATGAAAACATGTTCATTTCAACGCTTGAGTTGGACGTTCTGTTGTCAACACGAACATCATAAAAATAAACAACACAGGTACAAATTGTACATTGATGCAACTCATGCCAAAGAAAGTATTGTGCCGACAAACTTTTATGGGATAAAAGCCTTCTATATTGAACATAATGTATATGTACATAAAGTATAGTATTGCATGTTTCAAACAAGGCCAGCAACAACATCTTTCAAAAAACTGATCAAATTTCCTTCAAGCTTTTTCACGAAAGCATCGGTTTCTTTCTTCATAGCCAAATAGTTGAATTTTCAGGGCATTTACTTTTGGAGTTTGTACAGTAATTCACTTTAGAGCGATTGTTAAACTTCGCTGTACGCGAGCCCTAAATTTGAGGAAATGCGTTGCCAATTGCCATGTTTGTCTGCAAAAAGCATACAAAGATACAATTTTACGATCAATAACCAAGGAAAAGTTGCCAAATGTTTGAACTAGAAATGGCCCTGGAACAGAACTGCAGAGCTCTTTTGATGGGTGGAACAGAGACAACAACAAACACCTTGATGTGGAGTATCCTCTGCATGATACGGAATCCGGAAGTGCAACGAAAGGTGCATAAGGAAATTGATGAAATCATAGGGAAAGAAAGGACGCCAAGCTGGAGCGATAGATTACAAACGCCATATACAGAGGCTACAATTAACGAAGTGCTAAGATTCACCACTCTTGTACCAACAAATGTACCACATAGGTAAACTAAAACTACCAATTCCAATGCGTATATTTGACAAGAGAGTGACTGAGATATCTAATTTATCGCTAGAACAACGGCCGATTGCCAACTCTACGGATACCACATTCCAAAGGACACCATGGTTTTGAGTAATTTGTGGGCGGTGCATAATGATGAAAAAATATGGAAGGACCCTCATCTATTTCGACCTGAGCGGTTTCTTACTCAGATCGGTGAAACTAACAAAAAGGAATATCTGATACCATTTTCTATAGGTTAGTAAAAGTTCCGTAAAATAGGTATGACGTTTTAATTCGCGCATTTCATTTGTATTTCATTTTCTTTTAAGGAAAACGTGAGTGTCTCGGAATCTCACTTGCCAAGATGGAGTTATACTTGTACTTCACATCTTTGATGCAAAAGTTCACTTTCAAGAGCGCAGACGGCACAGCACCAAGCATGGAAGAGAAAATTGCCTTCACTGTCTCACCAAAGTATTTCAACGTTAGAGCAATAACAAGAAATTACGACTAATTTAGCAAATATTTTCCTGTTAAAATTAAGTAGTACTGGTATGGATTCTAGATTCATGTAAACGATAAAGTTGAATACATTTCAAAATTCAATTATTAATCTGGTTTTTTTTGTCGCTTTTATTTTAAATACATGTACGGTACCTTTACGCTACCTTTTGGCAGATATTAAAAAAAATACATGGGATGTGGAGTTGATATTGCCTTTAAAATGCATTTCTTTTTAATGTCGTTAAATACAATTTGCATTTAACTACCAAGAAAAAAATTACAAGTTTATATTTTGATTTCTGTACTTTGATAATGTGCGAAAGCATGCAGGATCTTGGCTCTTATAGCAAAACTGCCCAGAAAGATTATTTTCTTTGAAAAACAAGACACGTCTAATATAACTCGGACTTTTTTGATTTTTGATAGGAAAATTACCTTTTAGAATACAAATTAAATTTCCCAACAATACTTCTGTGGATCTTGCATTTTATATAGATCATCAATGTTATAAATCATAAACATTTTTAAGCAGCTTGAAGGTTCTATACCAACGGATTCAAAACTGCATGCAGTTGACACATCTATTGGAAAGCACTGACTGCAAAACTAAAAACTGACGGTAAACTACGACATTTATCCGTATAAGATGGGCAACCAATCTGCAACCACCTTGTTTTTAAACTGAATATAATTAAAACAAAAAACAATCAGTTTTTGGAGGCAATTTGGAAAACTCCATGACGAGAATGCGTTTATAAACAGCACAAATCACGTGATGTTATTTAGCAGCACGAAACCGGTAAACTTTCAGTCATTTAATGTCAGCTTAAAAGTTAAATTTCCGACAATTATGTAACAGGTTGACAGTAAACGGCTGAGATATACACTGTACAGCAATCAATGGTAATGATGCACGACCTTGCAAACTAACACATGAACTGGTATTCATTACAGGAAAGTAATATCTAATATTTGATAACTTGTCCCATTTGCATGGCAAATATCATTAATCTAATTACTGCAGAACTATATCCAAATGTATTTCAACGTTAGAGCATTAACAAGAAATTACGATCAGTGCAGCCAACATTTCCCTGTTAAAATTTAAGTAGTAGGCCTACTGAAAGGGATTCTACAAAGTAGATTCATGTAAATTATACAGTGCAAAATACATTACAAAATTTAATTATCCTCTGGTTGTCCCCGCTTTCTTTTTTAAGTGTAATCTTGTATTGCTTTTTAAATGTAAATGTCGATTAACACATTTTGCTATCAACTAACAAGAAAAATATTACGTAATTATACTTAATTAGCCTATTTGAACGTGGTAAAACAAGCTCTTGGTATTGCAAAACGGCTCAGAAGGAACATTTCTTTCTTTGAACAATAAAGATGTTTAAAAAATTTAATATTTTCTAAATCTGTCCAACAAATATTTAAATAGACATTTAAGAAAAACCTTACTTTTCAAAAATGTACTTCTGTGGACACACCGTGCAGAAAGATCGATGCATTTTATCTGCATGTACTATACATGTAGATTATCAATGTTATACTGTACGTGAAAAAGATTCTACCTCCGGATTGAAAAGACATCCAAAATACATACAGTATCTTACTCATTTGGAAATGACTATAAACTGAAACGTCTTACAGTATTTTTATATTTGAAAAACATCATATTAAGGAACCAATTAAAAAAAACCTTGATGATTATGCATTCTTAAGCAGGTTAAAGAAACCACGTGATTTTATTTCGCAGCACGAAACTGTGCGGACAGTCATTCAATGCACAGAGTTCAATGTCAATTTAGATGTTTAAATTGCCGATTATTTTCTAACAAGGTTGTATGCCTAAAAACGGCTGCGATATGTTGCAATCAATGAGAAAACTCCAAGGCCTTGTAAACCCAAACATACATGTACATGTATATGTAAATAAGAACAAGTGATTTTACAAATGTTGGCCTCGAAGTACTGATTGCAGGAATGTAATAGCTATAATTATTTGATAACTTAATTGACGACATTTGCACGACCAATATCATTCATGCAATATCCACCAAACTGCGTGCTATCAAAAACATGGCGTTTCTGGTAGCATATTCTCTTGGTAGTTTCAATGCGATTATAACAATCGCATTAACAACCATAATAATTTTTGTACTATACTGGTATTTGAGTGGACCGAAAAACCTTCCTCCAGGCCCAAAAGGTTTGCCAATCGTTGGTTATTTGCCCTTTATTGGTAGCAAACCTCCGAAAAACCTTCCTCCAGGCCCAAAAGGTTTGCCAATCGTTGGTTATTTGCCCTTTATTGGTAGCAAACCTCCAAAAACATTTCAACGTCTATCCAAAAAATACGGATCCGTGTTCAGGTATAGTGATGGAAAAATTATTTTAACATCATACTTTTTAATAACTCAATCAATACATAAACATATGCAATGAATCGCCATTTTCCCAGCTCTTGGTTGTTTCCAGCCCCAAACAATTACATGTACATGTCGTCCACCATGTTGATCGGCTGCTGTCAAATGTTTCAAATCCAATGCAGTATTTAATTTCCGTAACAAACTCATTCTTTCATCAGAACCAAGCAAATTGAACTAGATTTCATCGCTCAGCATCGATTTCGCTGCAATGCCATTGAGCAACTTTGGAAATCCGGTACTAACCTTAATTTGTGTTGTTAATGTTACATTTTTTTGCACAGTATTTAACGCAGTTATGTGATCAAATTTCAATGAGTTGTTTTTAAATTTCACGGTATTATTATTATT
Organism: Ommatoiulus sabulosus; assembly: GCA_034697705.1. NCBI lineage: Eukaryota > Metazoa > Arthropoda > Diplopoda > Julida > Julidae > Ommatoiulus > Ommatoiulus sabulosus. Next base: position 25,286 of record JAQGAO010001295.1, read on the forward strand.
ATTATTACAACAATTAAAGCGAAAGCTATACTAGCTTGTTGCCGTAGGAAAATTTATGCAGGA